>CAUYSK010009549.1:0-12129 GCA_963575035.1 Avahi laniger
TTTCCGATTAATTTCTTTCTATTATTAGTAGAGATGGGGGTCTCACTCTTGCTCAGGCTGGTCTCGAACTCCTGAGCTCAAGCAATCCGCCCGCCTCGGCCTCCCAGAGTGCTAGGATTACAGGCGTGAGCCACCGCGCCCAGCCCATAGCAATATATTATTGTTTGACAAATGAAGAAAATTATTGAATTCTTCTGAAGAAAGTAACTAAAATTTTTTGTAATCTTTTTTGTTCCTTGAATTATATCTGTTTCTTTCGGGTTCATTTTTTCTTAGTTGTACCTCTTGGTCTTTTCTTTCACATTGCAGGTTTTTCTCAAATGCCTAGTGACCTTTGATGATCTGTCTATATTTAAGGATCAGTAAGCAAGAATGGAAGAACAAAAACCACATGTACTCACTACTAAATTTAAACTTATAGATCAACACCCACGTGTACATATGGTAGTAAAGTTCAACGGAAATCAAGCAGGTGGTGGGGAGGGGATGGGTAACTTCACACCTAACAGGTACTGTGCACTATTTGGGTGATGGACACACTTATAACTCTGACTCAAACTGCACAAAAGCAATTCATGTAACCAAAACGTTTGTGCTCCAATAATATTCTGAAGTTTTTTTTAAAAAAAAAAACAGTGTCAGTAAGGAGAGAACTACTTAGGAGCTCTGTGTGTATGAGTAGAGCTTGTTGATTGGAAGACTCTGCTCAAGGGTGAACAGAGAACTGGCCTTGACCTAAGACCACCAAATGCCAGAATAGCATTGGAAAAAAAATGTTTATTCTTATTGCCCTGAATCTCCCCAATTTGTTCAGTTTGTTTGTAAAACATGCTTTTGTTTGTTTTTATGTTTGTTTGAAGGTAAATTACTTATCATTAGGTCTTTTCAATACAAGTTGAGGTAGACACAGACTCTTCATATACAGATTTTCAATCTGTAATGATTCTTCAGGCTAAAACCCTCTTGATGTAGCCCAAAGAATCATTCTTCCTGTTCAACTAAAAAAGTCCCAAACTCTCCCAGAGTTCCGCATATTCAAAGATGCAGTTTTCTTCCCTATAATCCTTCATCCGCTTTCTGTCTTCCAGAAATTTGTTTAAAACCTCTCCTTTGCTGATGATCTACTTGCTCTTTTTGACTTTGTGATTAATATATCCTTTAAATTTTTACAGTAATGTTAATAGGTATTTTAAAAGGACACAAAATAAATAAGCATGGGCAGTCTACCATCTTAAACCAGAATTCTATGATTCAGTTTAGAACAAGACACATCTTGTCTATCTTGCCCATCATGCAATAAGTCTCATTTTATTTACTCCACCTCAAAAAGTTTAAATTTGGAACATGTTGCATCACTTTGAAAAAAATGAAAAATATGAAAGAGAAACTTCCTGAATGATTTTGTAGATGAGTAAGAATCGACAAGCACACTAGTGGATGACCAACAGCACCAGGAAAGCCAGTAGAATGGTGGTCTAGAAATCCTGCTCAGGAGAACGATTGATTTCATTTCCTTTTTAATTAATTTATTTGTTCAATGATTAAATGCATGTTGATTACTCAGTATTCCTTAGACATCATTATAAATTGATACATGCACACATACACATTTATGCTTTCAGAGATCACAGTCTAACAGAAGGGCATGATGTCTCGATGCCTGACTTCACACCATATAATGACTTACAGCTACAGCAGATACGAGAGAATGGCCCCTGCCTCAGCAAGAAAATCCCAAATAATTTATTAACTATTGGGTGGCTATTATATATTCCCACAATTGTGTGAGAAGTTAGGCATGGTTTCCATGAGAGGGATTTACCAGGTAGCAGTGAAGGAGAATCATGAATTCCGTAGAAAGATCATAGGCTTTGGAATTACACACACCTGAATTTTCACCCCAAATTCTCCAGCACTCACTAATTCTGTGACTTTTGGAAAGTTGCTTTACCTCTCTGAGACTCAACATTCCCTTTTGTAAAATAGGTATACAGTAGAAGCTCCCTTAATCAACCTCCATGTAACCAATTCTCCAAATTAATTATTAATAACACTCTCCACTCTCCCTTAAACATACTGACTGATGGCCAACCACACTGAAAGCACACAGCTTGCAGGCTACTCAAGAAGATAATGCCCCTTCTGCCAAAGAGCACACTTACCAAGACACAATTGTGTTTGTATTTAAGTATATCAATTTCGCTTATTATTTTAATTACAAAACAGCTAAACATTTTATATACTAGTGGAATATGAAGGCAAAAGTAAAAGACAAGTCACTTAAAAAATGTTGTCAAATTAGTTTTTGGTGATATAACAGTAAAAACTGATTTGGGAGAATTTGTAAATATTTAAAAAGATTCCATGCTCAAATTGCTTTGCAGGTGTTCTTATATCCTAGACATTTAGGAAATCATAAATAAAGCATTATAGATGTAGTTTATGTTAAAAAAAAATACCAAAGGAGTTTAATCAATGGACTTATAATCAAAGAAAAGCTCTGGCCTTACATCGTATGGCTGACAAATGAATATAGTGTTATATTTTTGGTGTTAAAGTAAAACTTTGTAGAATGATGGTGTGCGTTAATTAAAATACATAAAGCATTTGTTACAATACCTGACACATAGACATTCCATAAACGATAGGCATTATTGTTGTTATTTAAGGAGATTTGTTATTTTATTTGACAAATATTTATTGAGTCCACTCTGTGCCAGGACCTGGGCATACTGTGATGAGCAAAACAACCCTGGACACTGCCCCATGTATCTTACAACCTAGAGGGAGAGGCAGACATTGATCAAACCATCACACAAATCCATAATCACAATGTCTGAGAAGGGCTGTGGAGGAAAAGTACAGTGAGCAATGACAACACACGTCGGGGGACCTGATCTATGCTGAGGTCACTAGAAAGTCTCTTTTGAGCTGAGTTCTGCATCATGAGTCAGAGTTAACGCGCCAAGGAAAGGGCAGGGTTCCAGGCAAGGGAACAGCAAGTTCAAACACCCTGCAGCAGGAGAGCCTGGCTGTAGGACATCTGGAGCATCCCGTGACCTCCCAGCCACATGCTGAAGTTCGGATCAGTTTGCAGAAACTGTGAGTGCAGTAGGGTTCGTGCCAGCATCTTTTATATGCTCTTTGTCCTTCTGACCGAAAATACATGTTTAAGTCTTATCTACATTCTTCTTATAATTGTTAAATCTAAGAAGGAAAAGGAGAAAAAAAAGAAGAAGAAAAGACAAAGCCATGCATATCTTGGATGTTAAAAGGTAAGTCATAATTTGTCTGCTTCATCTCCAGGTAGGAAAAAAGTCTATAGGGTTTAACTGTGGTTATGTGGTTTGCAGAGGTGAGAAATGTCCATTTTTATCAGTTTCTTAATGTGCACAACTTCAGCCTAGTCTGTAATCTTCCATAGTGGAATAATACTTACAGCTTCCTTTTGTTTTCTTTCCATTAGTGGCAGCTGTTTTTCTACGATTATTTTATTCAAATAATTAACTCACTGATGGCCTGGAGCAATGGTGCTAAGGGTACAAATTTTTGCATCAAACAAATACACAGACCACAGAAAATGAATCACACTAGATTTTCTTCTTTTCAGATTCTCCTGAAGTCAGGTAAGAAGAATTCTGGGGACCATCCACTCTTGGACAAAAAAGTTTTACAGCCAACAATAGTCTGCATAAACTATTCACCCTTTAAGACCATATGCCTTGGCTGGGCGCGGTGGCTCATGCCTATAATCATAGCACTCTGGAAGGCCAAAGTGGGAAGATCACTTGAGGTCAGAACTTTGAGACCAGCCTGAGCAAGAGTGAGATCCCTTCTCTACTAAAAATAGAAAACATTAGCCAGGCATGGTGGTGCATGCGTTTAGTCCCAGTTACTCAGGAGGCTGAGGCAGGAGGATCACTTGAGCCCAGGAGTTTGATGTTGCTGTGAGCTAGGCTGACGCCATGGCACTCACCCGAGCAACAGAGTGAGACTCTGTCTCAAAAAAAAAAAAAACACCATTTGCCTCAATTGGCTATTATTTTCTCAGAAACCGTCCAGGGAGCTAAATGTGTACATGTTCATGTCTCAGCCAATGAGGAAGGCTAAAAAGGAGTGACGCTGAAAGATGCAGTCACCCAAGCCCTCTGCTCTCAGCTCATAAGAGGAGGGTGTTGTATTGTCAAGAAAATCCTTTCGATCTTAGCTGAGACTAAGTTGCTAAGCAAGCCAGATTTCAGGATTCAGAAAATCTACCCTGGACAACAAATCTTAAACTTACAATGGTCCTAATTAGGACTAGTGAGTTAGATTGAGTGTTTAGAGGCCAATTTTTTTTTATTTTAAATAAAGAATATTTGTTCAGTGTGATGCTGCCAACAGGATTTTACTCATTGTACTGGTCTCTCTTTTACAACTCTGCCCAAGTAAACCAGCCAAATCCCTGTAGTCTGTTCCAGAACCACACTGGGAACACCAGCATGAATTGTCAATAAGTCTGAATTACACAATAATTTGTAAATAGCACTCCCTTAATTGCCAACAAGAATTTGCTAAAACACTAATGGCTAGCCAGGTGTGGCCTAGAAAAAAGCACTTAGGACTCTCAAGGCGGAAGCTGATGTCCAGCACATCCAAGTGGACACGGTTTAGCGGTCAGGTGGCCTGGATTCTCATCTTCTTGTTGTTCATTCTGCGTGGGCTTGTATACATCAGTTGGCCGTTTTAGTCCTCTATTTTCTTATCCTTAAAATGAGCAGAATATGCTAATGATCTTTATATCCTTTCTGACTCCAAAATTCTAATTTTACATCTCCAAATCATTTCAAGTGGCACATGGTCTCTACATAAACTGATCCTGCTAAATGGATTCTAACTCAACTTTCAAGTTTATTTGCTTAAGTAGGTTAAACATCCCCACATTAGGAGCTCTGAATCATGTTCTCCCTATTAATTTTCTCATAAATAGCACAGAAGTAAGTTGCAACCCAGTTTTGCCTGCAACATCATAAAATCTAAATTAGTTGAATTTAAATTGGTGAAGTGTGAGTATGCATTAGATTAAAACCTAATGTCAATTAACTGTGCATATTCTATCTGGGGTCCTTATCTCTTTCTCTACACTAAATGCCCAGGAATTTGTAAATTGCCCAAGCTTCCACAGATATTCACAACGCTTAAAAGTCTGTACAGGTTCTCCCCTGAGCGCCACACTGATATTTAACACTAACAGTAACCGCTCACTGAGAGCCTCTTACAAGTCTGATGGGGAGCAGTCATCTTAACACCATGGTCTCTACCTTTGTGACATTCCCACAAGGCAAACATCATTATGTCCATGATATAGTTTGAGATCAAAGTGTGATCAAAGTTTGATCAAAGTCACACAGTTGGTCATGGCCAAAGCTGTGATTTGAATCCAAGTCTTGCTGGCGCAGAGACCCAAGCTCCTTTCGCTGTTCCACAGGAGTGACCAGCATCAACAGAAAGGCAGGCTATTGAATCATGACGGCTGTTCCCTGTCAGAGTTTTCTTGGCATAGAGAGGGACAGACGAGGGAAGGTTCTAGCGCAGTGAGGACGAGGTGTGGAGTCCGGGTCCACAGAGTGCAGGGGAGTCCAGGCAGGCAGTTCTGGGCCGGGAGGAACAGCTTCGTGGGCCAGAACAATGAAAGCTGCTGCCGCAAAACGTCACAGTGTTGTCAAAGGGTTTCGATAGGGACCAGGGGGTGATGTTTATCATCTGTGTCATATTTTAGGGGAAACATCCTGAAAATAACTTTAAGAATAGTTTAGAAGAAAGTAAAGAGAAATCAGAAGTATGAAGATCATTGAAGAAACTATTCTAACGCTCCAGGTGAGAGGAGATGCGGGCCTGAATTGGGACAGTGTCAGAAGGAAGGGGATAAAGGATTGATAACTTGGTGGATAGTTAAACTGGGGAAGTGGCTAAGGATGAGGCTGTGTCAACCCCAGAGCAGCTCTGATCTGTCTTTCTCTTGCCACCTCGTGGACCATGCCCCTATGGCACACCTGGTGCAAAGCCTGCTGCCTCGTGCCGAAAGCCACTGCTCTGGATGGTCTTGACGTCCACTAGACCCAAGATAAGCAAAAATAGAATGCCTGGGTCACATTGAGCTCCTTATCTACGTATCTGTTCCCTATTTTTAAGAAGAGATAGAGTCTACTTTGCATGGTTCCCTCTCACTGGCAGACTGTATCATCAGACAGGTAGGAAAGAAACTGCCATTAAGGAATACAGAAAATGGAGCGTCCCACTGCATGTGTGAGACCACGATCTCGTCAAAGGGAGGTTTATCCCCACGGAGACGACGAAATAGCTACGTCAGTGTCAGCTCACATCTGTCTAACTCCTGCGCCTGACTTCAGCTTCCGGCTCCACCTCCGCACGCATGTGCTGGATGTAGCTCAAACTCAACATCCAAATCTCTCACCCCCCAACTCCAAGCAGCCCTACCTTTCACCTGGACTCTTACAGCCATCCCCTAACTGGTCCCCTCACACCCGCCCTGGCCCCTGCCCCCCGATCATTCTCAGCACAGCAACCCCCACAGCTTTTAAAGCCTAACCTGGATTATTTCACTCTTCTGCTCAAAACTATCCCTGGTGCCATGGTCAAAGTCCTCCCACCGCCGGTACGACCCTGCGTACCCCTGCGGCCCGTGGTCACTGCCCCCATCTCCTCATCCTGCCTTCTCCTCACTCTGCTCCGGCCTCATTGCCCTCCTCCCCCCAACTCACACGCACCAGGCCCACGCCAACTCAAGGCTGCCCACCGGCTCTTCCCTCTTCCTGGAACACTCTTCCCCCAGACACCCGTAAGTCTCACTCCCTCACCCCCTCCCAGATTTTGTTCAGATTTCTCCTCCACAGTGAATCGTATCCTACACCCCGTTATGAAAAATTGCAAACCTCCCCGCTTCCCTGTGCCACACTCAGATGCCCTCCTGAACACACTGACACTGTTTTATGTTTCTCCAAAGTGTATTACGCCCTAACATACTGCTGTGGGTTGAATCAAGCTCCTCTAAAAGACGGTGAAGTCCCAACCCCAGTACCAGTGAACGTGACCTTATCTGGAAAGAGGGTCTTTGCCCATGATCAAGTTCAGATGAGGTCATTAGAGGGAATGAGCCCTATTCCAATATAACTAGTGTCCTTATTAAAATAAGAAAAGGAAATGTAGTCACAGAGACACACATACCTGGGGAAAGCCGTGTGAGGATGAAGGCGGAGATGAGGGTGATGCCTCTACAAGCCAAGGAACACCCAAGATCGCCAACAACCCACAGAAGCCAGGGGAGAGGCCTGGAGCGGATCCTCCCTCACAGTCCGCACAAGAAACCAACACTGCCAATACTTGGACTTGGACTTCTAGCTTCCAGAACTATGGGACAGTACATTTCTGCTGTCTAAACTCCCTAGTTTGTTATGTCAATCCTAGCAAAGTAAAACATATACTATCTATATAATTTGCCTGTTTGTTTGTGTTTACTGTCTGTCTTCACCCTACCCCACCTCCCCGCTCCGAAGGAAAGCTCCACATACACAGGGATTTGTTTATTTTCGCTGTGATATCTCCATCAGTAAATTTTGTTGAATGAATCAACCATTGTGCCTCCGTTCACATTCCTAGCATTTTCTCCCATCTCTCCCCAAGACAAACTCATTTCAGCTTTCACCCCACATACCACAACTGTGATACCTTCTTAGCTTTGCTGATGTTTCCTCTGCCGAGATGCCCACCTGCCCTCCTCCACCTGTTAAGTTCTCCTTATCATTTAAGATACATCTGTGTCATTCCTTCAGTGATTAATTCCCTTCTCTGCCCACTGCTGTTTTATTGTTCCCCTAGTCGTGCTTCTCTACCTACAAAAAGTGACCTCCTTGAGTTCTGGAACCATATCCTATTAATCTTTGTATCCCCAGAACCTGGCCCGGTGTCTGGGACACCAGAGGTGCTCGGTAAATGTTTGCTAGATTGAATTAAGTCTGTATCCTGCAGATTTTTGCTCTTGCTGCCTTCCGTAGACTGCTAGCCACAGCAGGGTACAAGAGGATTAGAAGGGCTTTGCAGAGCAGGACTCAGAGTAGAGCAGTCAAGCACCACGGGGCTGCGCCTCTCTGTAGATGCTTCCCCTTAGTGCAATCTCATGAGAGTTTCTTAAATTGGGACAGGCTAGGATGTTGTATCCAAATCACTCAGCTAAGCCTTCAGAGACATTCGCCAGAATTCACACCAACATAAACAGCTCAATCAAAGAAGGTGTGCAAATTCTTCTTTCCATAAAATGAAACAAGTATCACACTTGAGGGGAAAAAGAAAAAGGACAGTCGTTTGAGACAGCGCTTCCCTGGTTTCTGGGCACGAATATGCTGGCTTTGATTCCAGGTAATGGTCTCAACTGTTTTCCTTTCTGCTCTAGTTCTCGCCAGTAGATAAGTGGGCTAAATGCCAAGTCTTTCCACCCATCTTTGCAGAAAGGATGAATCTGAGCCAACTCCAGAAATAAGGGGTGTGTTGTGGGGTTTTTTGGTTTTTGTTTGTAGACATGGGGTCCTGCTTGTTGCCCAGGCTGGAGTGCAGTGGCTATTCACAGGTGCTATCATGGCACACTACAGCCTCAAACTCCTGGGCTCAAGCGATCCTCCTGCCTCAGCCTCCCAAGTAGCTGGGACTACAGGTACATACCACTGCATAGGCTGAAGAGTGGGTTTGGTATGGACAACACTTATTTAGCATATTTCAATATTCGCATGGGGTCATCTGAAAAGGCTAGAATAAACTCAGTTTCCCAGACATTGTAACTGAATGGAACTGAAATATTGAACATCCATTCTAAGGATTCACTGTTGGTTCTCAGAAGATCCTCTGCCCTTCTCTGTTTTCTAAGAGGCATTAGCCCTCAGAGTCTTTACTAAGAAAAACAAAGCAGACTTTAAAAAACATAGGTAATACCAAAAAACATAGTTTATATCCTCACTGCTTATAGATAACATCCTGGTTAGCTGAACTTCAAATTCATAAGAATAATAACTTCATTAACTCTAATTACATTCATTTAACTGTAACTGGTTTTGAAATGTCCAGTTAATTGTGCTCATGTGGGTCACTCAGTTATGGACACAAATGAGACACTTATTCAGTGCCAAAGACTGTGCTTTTCTCGAGTGCAGCAAAAAAGGGTGCTCCTATTTTTGACTCGTTTGTTAGAAATCATACTTCGAGGACCCATTCAACCATTCCGTTTTTCACTGTCTGTATAGTATTCAATAAATTACATGAGACCTTCAACACTTAATTATAAAATAGGCTTCGTGTTAGATGATTTTGCCCAACGGCAGGCTGATGTAAGTGTTCTGAGCACATTTAAGGTAGGCCAGGCTACACTGTGATGTTCAGTAAGATAGGTGCATTAAATGCATTTTTGCCTTATGATATTTTCAACTTAGGATGGGTTTCTCAGGACATATAACCCCATCACAAGTCTTGGAGCATTTGTGTACTTTGTAATTATGACTAAAAAGCTGTCCTCAAATTTTTAATAATTCAATTCAGTCCTGCCCTTGGTCCCCTAAATTCATTGTGAGCCATGTTTTCATCATTCTTTGTACACTGGCCCCATAATCTTTAAGCTATTATTATCATCATCATCATCACTATTATTACTATTTGGCAGTGGATAGGCCTTCATCCAGTGAGCCTGGTGGTCCTTAACATGTCAGTGACCCCAGTCACTTTTCAGATCAAAGAAAGTGAGATACCTACTCTGCAGAAAGACTTCACAGGCTTCACACACTATTTCACCTGTAATTTTAGGAAGCGTAGTAAAATGTTACATCCCTCTTAAGCAGCAGTAAGCAAAGTTTTTCTGTAAAGGCCAGATAGTAAATATTTTAGGCTTTGTGGGTCAAGAGGCAAAACAATGGATATTATGTAAGTACATACATAACAAGAGAGAAAACAATTCTCACAAATTTTAATTGATAAAATTCAAAATATAATAATAATAGTAATTGAGTACTATTCTTTTGTAATACGAGTCTACTAATGAGAAGAATGGACTTGGGGGGAGAGCATTTCACTTAACTGTGATTCCAAGTTAGTGTTCCCAATTGTCAGATCAATTGCAGATGTTTGTTAGTAGAAGCCATTCTTAGTTTAAGGGCCTTAAAAGCAAAGGCAGTGGGCTGTACTTGGCCCAAGGACCACGGTTTGCTAACCCCTGCTCTAAACAAATAGAAGTCCAGGTCTAGAGTATCTTCAGGAGGCCCTGCCGGGACTGTGCACACGGCTGGCCACCACTAGATGCTGTCCATGGCTCTGGACCCTGGTGGCAGGAAACAAGCCCACAGAGCAGCCGCCCCCAAATCCAGCAAGGATACCTGGTGCAATGTTCCCAAAGCAGGGCTGGCTGGCTGCTGAATTGGGGCCACGTTCCTATTGCTCGGAGCTGAGATCAGCAATGCACAGTATGCTAAATTCTATTAACCTACATTCTATGACCCCAATAAAACTTTCTCAATAATCAGCAAGAATAGCAATGCACATAGAAAGAAATTCCTTTGCCCAGTGTTTGAAAATGGAAATGTAAAAAGCACATCGATGAGTAAGGCTTTAATGAATAAAATTGTTTTCTTAATCTGCAGTTATCTTTCAATCAATAATCACTTCCAGAATCTTTAAAAAAAAAAAAAAAAGACCATATTGCAAATCTCAAAGAGCTTAGAAGAAATCACAATGAACTAATCAAGAGGCGGTGTTCAGCAAAAATGTTTATGTGGAAATGTTAGCTGTGCCTCAAGAAGTTCATCTCTTTCTACCTAAACCATTCCACAGTAACCAGTCGATCACAAGAGAAAAGTAATTCTATATAATGTTTTCCGGCCTAAAATGTATAAAAAACTTAGGCCACGAAGAAGAATCATAAATGCATTTCATTGTTTTTAGAACCTGTCATTTCATTTCAGTAAGGTTAAATAAATAAATAAGTAAATAAATAAATAAATAAACCCAACGCCCTCCACCGTCTAGATCGGCTGCACGGTTTCAGTGGCAAACTTGATGCAAGTTCTCCACCTAGTGGATATTTTGGAAACTGTGTAATAAAATCAAAACGTGCACGCATGTTTGCCAATACAGAGACCAAGAGAAGTAGAAAGCATTCTGTATGTCAATCAGTGATGTCCTATGGAATGTTCGTCTTTCTTCTTTTCTATTTTTCCTCTTCCTTCTGTGTCTCTCTCTTGCTGTCTTCTTGTCTTAGGGCAGGTTCCCCAGGAAGGACTGGAGGCAGATTTTTGCAGGCAGGAGGTTAATCAGGGCGTGCTGTCAGGAAGGAAGTGAGGGCAGCGGCAGCTGAACTGTGACCCAGGTACGACAGAGTCCAGTGGGATCCGCTTGCCACAGGTGGCCACTTGGAAGGATCGTGCCATGTCGGGGCTCAGTCCTGGTCTTGGGCGGACACTCGCGGCACAGCAGCTTTGGTGAGTGGGCCCCCGCGTGACCTCAGCTCTGGCCCCACGGCTGTTCCCTCCGCACAGTGCCGAGCACTGGGGAACGCTCTCCGGCAGGCTCTAACGAGAGAAACGAAGTGGACCTTCACACCGGTGCCCACCACTTGCTCCTTCCCCGGACCTGCTTGTCCCTGATGATCTGGGCTTTCTCCTCCCGGCCGTCTGCCTCGATGGCGAATCCACGTGCCATTCTCCCTTCGCGCTAAGTGGGCGACCAGACGCACCACCAACTCACCGCCCAAGTCTTTCAGGGCCAGCCCAAGTGGGGCTGGAGTGCGGCGGCGGCCCGGGGCAGCTTGCAGCCTATTCTAAGCCGACCCACCCAGCAGCTAAGCTGGGCCTTTCTCTGCCTCCGCTCCCTGCCCGAGCGACGTCCCCCGCGCAGGTGTGCGCAGGCAGCAGCGAGGGAGAGGCCGAAGGGCCCTGGCGAATGAATGGGGGTCTGAAATCCCACCCCGAATTGACCCTAGCACTATAACCCCGAGGTGAGGCCATGAAATGAGGAAAAGAATGAGAAGAGGAAGAACAGGAGAGTAATAAGAAATGACTGAAAGGAAGAAAAAAACCCACGGGAGGATGCCTAGGGGTGGGG
>CAUYSK010009551.1:0-36399 GCA_963575035.1 Avahi laniger
GCAGATCCCTTATCATCCGATCACCTCCCAAAGGCCCCACCTCTTAATATCATCACATTGGGGTTAGGATTTAATATACGAATTTTGGGGGATACAAACATTCAGACCACAGCAGGTTCTTTAATATTTTACGTACAAATCGGACAAACCTGTCTCCAGTAGGACTGGAGGGAGTATGGGGTGGGAGATTTCCCTTTCATCTTCCAAGCAGAGGCTGTTTTGAATAGCATTGTCAGGAGGCAGGCCAGAGGCTGGTAAGTGCCTGTGAGACAGATCAAGGCACTTGGGACAGGAGGAGTCCCCGCCTTCATAATGGACTTAATTTACATAAATAACGTCTTCCAGAAGTACTGTGGGTTGTGACCTTTCCCACAGGTTGCACTTTCTCTTGTCCTTGTACTGGTTGTGTTTGGATTCTACACGACCTTGGGAATACCCTCCCCTGCACTTTCTATCCGCTGCACAGACTCCTCGGCCATGGTCCTTGTTTGCTTCCTGTGCTGGGCCTGGAATACAGGGTCTCTTGTAAATTTACTTTTATGCTGGTGGGTCTGGTTGCCCAGACTGTCTGCTGATTGGATAATGACAGCAGCAAATATTCATGGAGCACTAAGTGTTTCACGTGCATTAGTTCACTTAATTCTTACAACAGGTTTATGAGTCAACTACTCATACTGTTGCCCCCATTTTGCAGATGAGGAAATTGAGGTTAGAGAAGCTCAAGTTCCCACGGCTGGTGAGTTGCAGCAGCGGGATTGGAAGGCAAATACACCTGATTCTAAGGCTTTTTTTCCCTTACCCACCTGTTAGACTGCTCTGGTGGCCAGCTGATAGCACCTCTACTCAGGGGCTGGGTGACTCCCTGCCTGCTTCCCTCTCAATCAAGGCTGGGTTCTATCTGTGCAGAAGTTGTCCTTCCCCTGTTTAGAAAGCAGCCGGGCTCCCTGTTTCAGAGCTTACTGTTGTCAGGTGGAGGCAGCGCAAGAGTGGATGGGCTCCAGAGGTTGGGGCGTGTAGGGGGCGGGGCATCAGAGGCAGTGAGAGGGGCGGGGCATCAGAGGCAGTGGGAGGGGCATGAGCGTTCTGGGCAGAGTTGTTCCAGAATTTAAAGTGCTCATGAGGTCTGCGCCCACCATATTTCTCTTGGTTAAACTTAACGGCTGTGTGAAGTCTACTGGGTCTATATTTTAGAGCTGCTGGGGGTAAGTGTTACAAATCTTTTTTATGCATAAGGTGAGAGAACTTAAAGCCATGGAAAATTCCCTAGAGACAGGACCTAGGGGATTTCAGGAATTTTATTTAACTGACTCTGGGTGATGGTAGAAAACTCCCCCCATGAGAATCTGGAGGCAAATAATAAATGTTAGAAAAATTATCCAGGTACTTCTTTTCATGAAGAAACAGAAAAGTTCTAGCATGCTAAAAACCAAACTCTTCATTATTAAAAGAGTTGAATTTGCCTTTGCTATTGCAAAGAAGAAAGGCTAAAAATACCCATTCTCATTAAATCTCCCATTTAAATTTGGCCCTATTCCTCCTTTCGGCTCTTGCCTGAAGGCCTATGGTGCCAGCAACCTTGGTTATTTCATGATGACTATTTTATTGGTGTATTTATGTTCAGCTCTATTCTGCCTCACCCTCCAATCTCATCTTGATGCATCATAAATACTAATGAGCTAGTTTGTCTTTCCTACTGACAACAGTAAAAAGAAGTATTTGGGTGTTCTCCCTGTCCCTGTGTATGTCTCCCCCAAAGAGCATCAATTCACCACATAGAGAGTTGTTTAGATTAAAACAAGCCATCCTATAAAAACAAAACAAAACAAAACAAACCATCCTTTGGACAGTTCTGAGAGGGGAAATATCAGCCATTCACTTGTTAGTGAGAAATGGATGATTTTTCTTCCAACCACCCAAGTGAAAGCAAATTAGCAATAGATGTATTTGTGAGGTAGAGAAACAAGTCTGGGTGGGGAAGAGGAGTGAGTAATTGTGGAAAGTGGAGGTGCTTTTGCTAATTCAGAATGAAAGAGAAAATTCCTGGTGGTGACCAGGACAGGTGCTGGGAGTGGGGAGAGAGGGCTGAGAGGACTGTGGCACTTTGGAGATTTAGTCTGGAGGAGGGAGGCCTTCTCCAGTGAAAGCGTAATTGTATGGACGTTACAATTCCTGCTCCTTCGTATGTGTCTATTAGAAAATCATCCTGAAATAGCCTGGTGGGACTTCTGTCTTTTTCTCATTTCGAAAGCTGTCATGTTTCTAGTGGAAGAAAAATATTACACAGCAAATTGGCGTTTTTGCACAGGGAGGCTTTTCCTTTGCGAGCTGTGCAGCTAACCTTTCACCTGGTGGCTAATTGCCTGTGGATTTCAGAAGCTGAAAGTAATTAGAAATCAAGAAATTAGAAATCTCAGTAAATGGGCAATTCTGAAGGTCTGTAGAAAACTTTTGTTTCCTTCCCAAAGCAAATTTTGCTTACATCTACTTCTTGCTATTGAGAGGGAAAGTAAGAGTTAAATGTTCTGACATGAGTAGGTCTCTAGATGTAGTAAGAGTGAAAATGTTTCAGGACTAAGCCTTAAGTACGATACATTTTATGTTACGCACACACACTACACACACTGTTATAGATCCTTTATAAATAAATATATGAATATATTTATGTAAAGTAGTTGTCTTATGGGTTGTTACAAAGATTTAAAAAAGATAAAAAGGTAAAAGATGGTCCCGGAGAATGCTTGGAATACTGGAACAGTAGTGTTAGCTGTTACCATGATACAATGCATAGAAAGATTTGTAATGAACTGGTAGCGAAAATTCTAACAGTGAGGTGGGGGTAGAGAGATAGGTTCAATTTCAGCCTTATCTTTAATGTCTAAATAATTTTGAAAAAAAATATAATCACAAATTTCTTGTATAATTAAAAATGAACAGATCTTAACAATAACAAAAAAGCGAATGTATTCAGACGAAAACTTGAAGAGAGATACCACAAGCAGCGCTGCATTTACACCTGGACAGGAGGGTGTCCTGAGCCCTGTGCTTTTGGGAGTCTTGTGTGTCATAAACGCACACACAGAAATGTCAGAGAATCAGAGAGCAGCTCTGCCACTTAGGAACACGCACCCCCGGCCTGCTCCACAGCCTCAGTAGGATTCACAGCCCTGAACATCTGCTTTTGTGACTAACACCATTCAGGTCCCAGGGGAACACTGCTCCGTATCTCTTGTCCCCATGTCCTTGAACCAAAGCAACTGTATTCGAATGCCACAAATTTGAGGGCTGTGCAGCTGCCTGTGTTGGATTTGCTTGAGAGTGTAAGAGTGATTTGACCAGCAGAGCACCAAGGTAAAGAAAAGTGAATTAATTTATCTGTAATTAATTTGCAATAGATCCTTGCAGAGAGTGTTACTGTTTCTTAGTAGTGCCAAGTGTTAATTTCCTTGCTTCTCTTTGTGTTCCAATTCTTGGTTCCAGAGTATTGATAAATTAGCACAGTATTTGCAAAAATTACATATGGCAGCTGAGGAATAATTTGCTGTATTAAAATGGTACATATTATTCTTAAATTTGTATTTCTGTAGGTCTAGATATAACATGCCTGAAGTGTGATACTTATTCTGTATATAGGCAACTAGATGGAAATGGCTAGAATTAGGAATAGTTTTACTTCTATAAAATATATTTAATAAGCTTTGATTACATTTTCAAGATTAAATACAATTTCAGCTTTAAGAACTCTTTTTTTTTTTTTTCTTTTTTTGAGACAGAGTCTTATTCCATTCCCCTGGCTAGAGTGCAGGGGCATCATCATAGCTCACTGCAACCTCAAACTCCCGGAGTCAAGTGGTCACCCTGCCTTAGACTCCCCAGTAGCTGGGACTATAGACGTGCACCACCGTGCCTGGCTGATTTTTCTGTTTTTTGTAGAGATGGGTTCTCACTCTTGCTCAGGCTGGTCTCAAACTCCTGAGCTCAAGTGATCTTCCGGCCTCGGTCTCCCAGAGTGCTAGGATTACAGGTGTGAACCACGCCCAGCCAAGAACTCTTGATATAAAAATTTTATATGCATTAATTAAAATTTGTATTTTGCATGCACACAATTTGGAATATTTTAGAAGAAAAATAACCTATTTTTAAAGCATAAAAATAATTTTCAAAAATCCAATGTTTTAATTTACATTCTTAATCAAAATTCATTCCAATTTTGTACACTTTGAATATTATTACATTTTTATTGTTTAATAATGTATGCCATTGCTATCAATGTAGCACAAATTATATGAAAATCTTGATTATAAAAATGTAATTATGATTTTACTGAAATGAAGTCAGGAAAAATAAAATTTATGAAATAAATATAATTTATGAATTATGTCTACATTTATTACTTATCAAACACCACTAGCCCATTAACAGAACACTCAGACATGTGCAATAATAAATTCAGTTGTGTTTGATATTTTGCCAACTTTCAGTTACATAAAAACCTAACTTGGCTGGATACAGTGGCTCACACCTGTAATCCTAGCACTCTGGGAGGCCAAGGCAGAAAGATCACTTGAACTCCGAAGTTCGAGACCAGCCTGAGCAAGAGTGAGACCCTGTCTCTACCAAAAATAGAAAAATAAGCTGGACATGGTGGCATGCACCTGTAATCCCAGCTACTTGGAAGGCCAAGGCAGGAGGATTGCTTGAGCCGAGGAGTTTGAGGTTGCAGTGAGTTATGATGCTGCTGCTGTACTCTAGCTGGGGCAACAGAGTAAGACACTGTATCAAAAAAAAAAAAAAAACCCAAACTTTACACGTATTTAAAATTTTGTCCATATGGAAGTATACTTGTCAAAGTAGGAGGACGAAACATATTTCATTTAGCAGTTTGATAGCTGGATTTCTGACATTATGCCTTTATTTAGGCATAAAGAACAGGAGCCTCCACTTGCACTAACCTGGAGCCCTGTACCTGATAGGTGTGGCTCTGAGCACATGCATCATTTGTAGCAGCCAGGGCTGCTTATTCTGAATCATTCATTTGCTGGGTCCCTTGTTTCACCCCAACTTGTGCCCAGGTTGTCCTATGGGAACCAAAGGGATCACCTCCCTGAGCGAGGCTAAGAGGCTGAGCAGCTGAGAGGGTGGGCCATCTGCTTCCTCTCCTTTTTTCTCCTCTATTTCTTCACCTCCCTTCCCTCCACAACTCATGGCGGTGCTCTCCTAAGCCTGTAGGCTCTGCCTTAGCCCTTCTCCCCTCTTCTGTTCCACTTCTATAAATCCTGCCCTTTCAGAGGGTTGCCAGCTAATTCCTGCTAAATCGTTGGCTGATAATTAAAATCTTCCCCAAAGATGGGGTGGAAAAGCAGGCCCTTTCTGGAGGGAGCTGTCATTACAAAAGGCAGTGTTTCTCACTGTGTCCTCACAGTTTATTTTAGATGTTAAAAACATTGATTCCCGTAGTGAAAAGTTACTCTCTTTTTATTTCTTTTTAGTCTTCTGATTATCTCAGGAAGGAAGTTCCACACTTGATCTTAGCCAAAAGGCCAAGGAGCGATAGGAAGGGAGTTTCCATTTGTTGTCAGGATGTACAGTTGGTCCTCTGTATCCCGGGTTCCATCTCTGGGTTCAACCAACCATGAGTTGAAAATACTGGAAAAAAAAAAAAACCAATAAAAGAATAATACAACAAAACAATACAAATAACAATAGAGTATAACAGCTGTTTATATAACATTTACATTGTATTTGGTATTATAAGTAATCTGGAGATGATTTAAAGTATATGGGAAGCTGTGCAGAGGTTATATGCAAATACTATGCTATGTTACAACAGGGACTTGAGCATCTTGGATTTTGGTACCCACAGGGGTCCTGGAATCAGTCCCCTGCTGATACTAAGGGATGACTATATTTTAATGCTTCTTTGTGCCAAGTTCCCCTTTTTTAAAAAGATCAAGTTTATTGAAGTAAATTTATGTAAAATAAACTGCACCACTTTTCATTTTGGTGAATTTGCTGAACGTATACATATAACTACCCTTATGATCAAGACACAAGATTTCCATCAGGCCCACATTTCTTCTGTCTCTTTGTGGTCACTCCTCTCTCTACCTCTGGCCCCAGGCAACCACTGATCTGCTTTTATCACTATAGATTAGATTGCATTTTCCAGAATTTCAAACATATGGAAACGTACAGGACATATGTATTTTGTGCCTGAATTCCTCTACTCTGCCTAATGTTTTTGAGATTCATCTAAGTTGTGTGTATCACTATCTTGTTTATTTTTATTGCTCAGTCTTCCTTTGTATGGATATACCAAGATTTGTTTAATCACCTACTGATGAACATTTGGGTTATTTTTAGTTTTTGACTATTACGAATAAAGCTGTTTTGAACATTTGCATAAAAGTTTCTTGCAGATATATACTTTTATTTTGGGTAAATAACTAGGAGTGGCATAGTTGGTTGTTATAGTAGCTGTATGTTAAATTTATAAGAAACTGCCTGTTTTTCCAAAGTGTATCATATTATACTCCTATCAGCAATGTATGAGAATTCACTCCACATCTTTGTTAACACTTGTTATTGTCGATCTTGTTAACTTTAGCCATTCTAGTGGCTGTGTAGTGGTGTTTTATTGTGATGTATTTCCTCGATAACTAATGATATGGAGCATTTTTCATGTGCTCATTTGCTATCCATATATCTTCTTTGGTGAAGTGTCTGTTCAAATCTTTTGCTTATTTGTCTTATTATTGAATAATAAGAGTTCTTTATATATTTTGGATAGATATAAGTTTTGTAAATATTTTCTCCCAGTATGCAGCTTGCCTTTTTTATGTGTTAGCAGTGTTTTTTGAAGAGTAAAAGATTTATATTTTGATGTAGTTCAATGTATCAGTTTTTAAAAATAGTTCCTGCTCTTTGTGTCTTACTTAAGAAATTTTTGCCTAACCCAAAATCATTAAGATTTTCTCCTGTGTATTCTTCTTGAAATTTTTATAGTATTAGATTTCATAGTTAGGTCTGTGATTGATTTTGAGTTATTTTTTCTGTATGGTGTGAGATAAAGTTCGAAGGGCTTTTTTCTTTCTCTTTTGACATACAAATGATAATTGTTCCAGTATCAATTATTGAAAAGACAGGTTTTTAAACCCATTGAATTACCTTGGCACCTTTGTTGAAACCCAACTGATCATTAATGTGTGTCTGAATCTAGACTGTATTCTATTTCATTGATGTCTATGTTTATTGTTCCATAAATGCCACACTATCTTAAATGACCGAAGTTTGGGAAGATATGACAAGAGAATGAAAAGCTCAGGCACCTCAGAAGTAAAGCTCTAATGAAAGAATGACCAGTGGCAAGTGCCTATTTTGAGACATCCCAAATCACACTGACAATACCATTTGCAGTGAAGAGAATTTCCATTTGGGGATTAAACCTTCAATTAAGTTTTCTCTAAAGTTGCTTCTAGAATGCTCTGTGACATCCAAACTCAGGAGTCCCTCTATATGTAGGGGTAGCTAAAATAAACCAAACATTTAGGCTGAAGGTTGAGATATGAAATGGCAGGAAGTTAGATGACACACTAGGTATTAAATTAGAATCTCTCTACAGAACATGTTCTTATCAAGTAAGGACAGACGAGATAATATACCCCACTTGCTGATGTATAAAGTAAAAATATTTATTGCTCTGTCTACCAGATGCTTAGGATCCAATTTTTCTGTCTTTGATTGAAAGTGTTACCTTGGCTATGAGTCCCTTATCTGCAATGCGTCCCAGTCTCAGTGGGCAAGACAACGTCACTGTGCTTTTATTTGCCACCTGCCTGCTGTATGAGTAGGTTGAACCCAGGAGCTGAGTACAAAGCTAAGTTGGGTCAGAAGGGCATCAGTGTTCATAGTCTTAATCTATTCCCCAGAGTGCATGATCTGTTTCAGGAAACAAAGACATGATTGACAAAGTTGGACCTGTGATCCTGTGGAAACAGAGCAAGAGGGTAGTTGTCATAGGGCACAAAGGCAATGGGAGTGGGTCACATGATGTCTTAGTCCATTTGCATTGCTATAAAGGAATAGCTGAGGCTGGGCAATTTATAAAGAAAAGAGGTTATTTTGCTCATAGTTCTACAGGCTATACAAGAAGCGTCGCACCAGCATTTGCTTCTGGTGACGGTCTCAGGCTGTTTCCACTCATGGCGAAAGGGGAAGGGGAGTCAGTGTGTGCAGAGATCACATGGCTGGAGAGGAAGCAGGAGAGAGGGGAGGAGGAGGTGCCAGGCTCTTTTTAACAATCAGTTCTCATGGGCACTAATGAGTGAGAACTCACTGATTGGCACCAAGCCACTCATGAGGGATTCACCCCCATGACCCAAACACCTCCTGTTACGCCCCACCTCCAACATTGGGGATCAAACTCCAACATGAGATTTGGAGGTATATCCAAGCTATATCACATGGTATACTATCTGGTAATCTACCTGGCCCAGGCTGTCCCCTTCCCCAACATCAGCATGGAAAATGGAGAGTTCACAACTATTTTGTTACACTAATTGAAGTCTAGTTGCTTGTACTTCAGTTAGATTTACTGAACCACAGCTTCCTGTGGCCCATGTACTCAGTAGATTTTTGTTGACCTGAATTGTTCTATCCTGCGTTCTGTTAATAATTGATCCACTGCACAAATTCTACCCTTGTCTTCAAAGGGCAACATGGTAGCCCAATCAACAGGGGCCTTGTTATTTAGAGCTCCTGGTTGTTGCCACTTTCCTGACCTAGCTGGTCTAGCCTTCCCAGGGTGCATGTCTGGGAGACAGGATAAAGAGATACTCATGAAAAGCATCTTGTGATTTTTATCAATTTGTTTATTCTGAAGGCATTCCTCTCCCCTGATCCTCATTGTTTGTGAAATTGATTTAAGACTGGTTATGGTGAAATGAAGAAACATTTTAAAAATCTAGAAGGACCATGATAAAAAATCCCCATGTACTAAAGTTGTGTTAGAATATAGCTCAAATCAGTTCATATGTCAAGTGAAAAATAATGCATAATATGAGTTTTTCTCCTAAATAAGAACATTGTGTATAGGTGTGCTATGGGGGTGCATGTGTGTGTGTTGGGGGTGGTCAGGAGCTCTCCTCTAATGTTGATGGTAACTCGAGAGTGGCAGATTGGTTATTAGCACTGAAATTAACCTTGACTTCCAGCCTGTAATTTTACAGGGTCCAGAGTGATGAGGTGATTCTCCTAAGGTCTCACAGCCTCTATGTGGCAATCTCTGAGAATGGTGTCAATGGTTTTAGTCTTTTTAGGGATGCGTTATAGGAATTGGCTCCCATGATTATGGAGGCCAAGAAGTCCCATAATCTGCTGTCTGCAAGCTGGAGAACCAGGAAACCTATCGGTGTAATTCAGTCTGAATTACAAGGCCTGAGAGCCAGGGGAGCCAGTGGTGTAAGTCTCTGTCTGAGTCCAAAGGCCCAAGAACCCAGAGAGCTGACGTTCACAGGCAGGAGAAATTGGGTGTACCAGCTCAAGAGAGAGATAAAATTCATCTTTTTCTGCCTTTTTATTCTATTTGGGCCTTCAATGGATTGGATGATGCCCACCGACATTGGTGATGGTGATCTTTACTCGTCTACTGATTCAAATGTCTTTTCTGGAAACACCCTCACAGACACACCTAGAAATAATGTTTCACCTATCTGGGCATCCCTTAGTCCAGCCAAGTTGACACTTACAATTAGCCATCACGAGGGGTGACCTTATCTAGTGTAAATGTGCGTGGCATAGGCTTTGTTTTAAACTTTCTTTTCAAAAAACTTTCCTTCCCCTGTTAGAATTTTACAAGTAGGGTGACTGACCATCCTGCTTTGCTCAGGACTCACAGGGTCCCTGGACTCAGGACTTTGGTGCTAAAATTGGGAAAGTCTGGAAAGACTGGGATGAGTTGGCCACCTTAGATAAAAAGGATTTGCAGCTATTCACCTGGATGGTTTTATCAGATGTTTCCTGGTGACTTGTGGGTTCTGGCCCAAGCTACGTGAAAAGAAACGTGAAAGGAAAGATGATCCTATTGTATGGTGAAGAAGAGACAAACTGCCATCCCTTGGGTTGTGAGCATCTGGATCCTGCTCACCTTAACCCAGTCCTGTCTGTCCTTCCAGGGCAGCCCCTCCTCACCTCCTCTAGCACCTGGTTGTCATCAAACACCTCCCTGATGGATAGGGCTGACTTCTGTACTCATCACTTCACTGTATGCCATCAAGCACTGTTGACTAAAATTTCATGTGGCAAGATTTTATCTCATCAAAGATATGGTAAGACCTGTTACGGGCCTTTGTCAGGTCTTTGTGTCCCAGGCAGGTTAAGATCATAGAGCCAGACACTCTAGGTAAGAACCCTGGTGCTCTGCCACTTTCTTAGCTGTGTGATCTGGGCAAGTGTCATAACCTCTCTGTTTCTTAGTTTACTTCTGTAAAATGGGAGATGATAGTAGTCTCCACCCCATAGGGGTATTGTGAAAATTAACTTGGTTGATGTACATGGAGTGCATAAAGCAGCACTTTGGCTGTTAGGAGTGAGGTCTCCGTAGAGTGTTTGCAGGCTGCACGGTTTGAATGCGTATTCATGAGGCTAAAGCCTCTACCTTTACCTTCCGCTTGCAAGGTCTGCATATTAAAGGTGAATGTGGTTATGGAGACGAGTCCTTGCTGCCCAGGCTGTTAAAGGATTCTGTCTGTGCAGTTCATCAGAATTCTAACTGCAGAGGGGCTTGCCTTGAAATAGAATCTTTAAGCACAAGGCCATCCGATGGTATCCACTCGAAGATTACTCTGTGTGAGTAATGCTTTCCTATCTTTGAACTGACCATTTAATATAATAAGCATGCTAGTAATTAAAAAATATTCAAAGCACATTAAAATGACAACTAATTTCAATTCATTGGAATAGATCTTTATTATATTTGATGCATCATTTGAATTTTATTGCCAAGATAAAAGGTCAAATCTGATAGGTAACTGAAATAGGATATGTGCTTCACAAGAACTTTAAGTTTTTATATACCTTAGCGTAATTAGTAAAACATTTTTCAGAGCAGAATTGCACAACTGAATGAATCCAAGAGCTTCTAAGTGTCAAAACAAATTAAACTACTTCAATCCTTAAATAATAAAATGGTTCAAATTGCAATGGATTGTAAATTCCTAACTTTGGCTGAAGGAATGTGTGTTCTCTTTGGAAGCAGGAACAAACATCTCCTGCAATGCAAAACCATATTCCTTTCTCTTCACCTATAAGAAATCTGACCAAAAACAATGACAGAGTATATTGATGTAGTGGCCACTGTGCTTGCCTGACTCTCTCTTCTTTGGGGTACAGCTCTTCCTCCAGCCATGTATTGGGGGCTGCCACTATGGTACCCATCCTCGGCCACTGAGTGGACACCTGACCAACCTGGAGTCCTACCCTCTGTATGAGTGTCCTAGGGCGCTGTGAAGAAATACCACACTGGGTGGCTTACCACAACAGAAATACATTCTTGTAGGGGCTGGAAGTCTGGAATCAAGGTGATAGTAGGATTGGTTTCTTCTGCAGGCTCTCTCCTAGCTTCTGATAGCTGCTGGCAATCCCTGGCATTCCTGCGCTTGTAGGTACATCACTCCAATCTGTGTTCAAACTTCTCTCTTCTCATAAGGACATCAATCACTTATGAGAAGGACCCCATCTTAACTTGATGACATCTGCAAGACCCTATTTCCAAACAAGGTTACATTCACAGATACCAAGAGTTAGGACATGAGAATGTGTTTTTTTTTTTTTGAGACAGGGTCTGCCTCTGTTGCCAGGGCTACAGTGCAGTGACATCATAGCTCACTGCAACCCCAAACTTTTGGGCTCAAGTGATCCTCCTGCCTCAGCCTCCCAAGTAGCTAGGACTATAGACCCATGCCACCAAACCGGCTAATTTTTCTATTTTTTGTAGATGCAGGGTCTCATTGTGTCGCCCAGGCTTGTCTCTAACTCCTGGCCTCAAGCAATCCTCCCTCCTCAGCCTCCCAAAGTGCTGGGATTACAGGTGTGAGCCAACATGCCCACCCATATTTTTCCATTTTATATGGATACCAGTCATATTAGATTAGGGACCCACCCTACTCCAGTGTTACCTCATGTAGCTTCCTTGAGTATATCTGCAATGACCCTATTTCCAAATAAGTTCACATTCTGAAGTCTTGAGGACTAAGACATCAACATAGGAATTTTAAGAGGACACAATTCAGGCTGTAATAGGGGTTACCAAGCAGTATAGATACTTTTCCTTGTTTTCAATTCTCTGTTGCTGTTTCTCCATATCTATGTTAGAAAAGGTTGACACTTACATGGGTTTCTGTAGAGTAGGGTCACTGCTGAGGAGGAACCCAAGGAAGCATTCTGCATATTAACACAACGTATGGAATTTTGATTTTTTTGTCTGAAAATGACAACTGAGGCTGAAAATCTTAGTAAACAATGCTATTCCATCCTGATCGTGTGGATTCCTGGGAATGAACCACCGCTTTCTCTTTGGCATCAGTGAGTTGCTTGCATGAGAATGCCCCAGTTTCAGCTGTGCACCTTCGTGAGATGCAGTGAGCTCTTGTCCTTCGAGGGACACGACGGACACAAGAGTTATTAGAAGACACGGGGAAGGCTAGGAATAGCAAACCTTTGCCGTAGCGCTTGCTCTGACAGGCACTGCCCCGAGCAGGACTCCTCCCAGCCTCCCCACAACCCGAGAAGCAGCTGTGGTTCCCATCGCCCCAGCCACAGACGCTCCGCGCTGCCCTGGACCCCTTGGCAGTGACCCGGAGTACCCGGGAGAGCTCTGGAGGTGCGGGGTGACTGGCCCCTCGCTCCAACCCCACGTGGCCCACACTGTCTTTGGGAAGACTGGGCCCCTGGAGGAACGCGGATGGCTCTGCGGACTCCCGCATTAGGCTGTCCCGGGTTGTAGTTAATTGTCGCTGCCTGTGTTTGGGGCCGAGAAGCTGTCCCGATGATAAGATGCAGAACTCGAGCCTGCCGAGAGTGGCGCTCCAGAGCCAACGGCACAGGCAGCCGGGCCCTGCCGCACACTGGCTGCGCAGTGTCACCTCTCTGTCGCCAGCGGGGCCTGTCCCCTTTGGAGGTCCTCCAGCTTGGCAGCCTCCACGGCCTGCGGCCGCTGCTCTCTGGGCCCGTTCTGTATTCATTAACAGCTCCCTCGGCGGTCGGGGCACAGAAAACAAAGGGAGCCAAAAATCCCAGTGTTGAATTTGGCAGAGAAGAGGCTGGCAGGAGCGAGATTGGAACATATGGCTTAAGTGCCCGGAGGGAATTTGCACTCACCCTGGACCTGTGCAGGGGCCCTCAGCCTTACCTGGCAGCTGCAGCCGCTGCTCTAGGAGCGTTCAAGACAGACAGACAGACAATCTGTTCGCTGGAAAGCAAACGCGAAGGCTTGGTCTCCAAAAGTCACTTCTGATAAGAGCACATTTTATTTGGGGGAAGGAGAAGGGCTGGCTTCTCTGCTCCCCCTGGAAGTGACAGAGAACATGCCCCGAAAGATCCCAAGTCAGGGATACACACCTGGGGTTGGGGCAGTTTCCAGGGCCAGGAGGATATGCCCTCGGGTTGGGCTCCTGGTGGATGGTTTGCTGGGGCTGGGGGAAGAAAAGCCACACGTGGCCAGCTCGCTCTCTTGCTGTGGGCTGATCTGGACCCTTTGCTTAGGGCTGACCCACTGTTAGCGTTAACAGTGCTCAGGAAACTGACCAGCTTCTGGAGGAAAAGGAAGAACCCCGGCCTGTGAGTGACTAGGTCGCTTCATAGACATGTATGTGCCTCTGTTTTCTCCTCGGTAATACAAGATGCTGCCTTCCCAGAATCACCCAGGGCTGGGAGTACGGGCTCTGCGGCTGCAGCGCTGCCTCGATTCCTGTCCACCTCTGTCCCTTTCTGTGCCTGAACGTGAACATCTCCAACCTTAGACAACCTCTGGGCAAATGAGGGAAATACACTGGGGGTGGGGTGAAGAGAGATCTCTAGGGGACCCCTGCCCTGTGCGGAGGATCAGGACCTGCGTTCTCCACGCCGGAACATGATTTTTTAAACTAAATGCCCATGTGGATCTGACATCTGCAATCTGGGTTTGTATGGATGAGACACACAAACTTGAAAATCTGTCAGAGAAGATTCTAGAGAACAGAACTGTTCCCACCTAGAATCATGTGAGATAAATCGATAGTAGCTGGTAAGAATATTGTATATAGGACTAGAGTATTGGGAAACCACAATGTGTTAATGACTTAATTTAGTTTTGTGACTTATCCACAAACATGTGATATGAATTTAAGTTGTAACCTCATAATGCTGTATCTATAGGTATAGGTTAAACTCAAGGAAGATTGGAGGGTTTAAAAGGTTTATTCCAACCAAAATTGATCTGAACTCAAATCTCAAGTAGGCCAAGTCTGCTGAAGTCATCGCTGACTTGGAGCAAGTACGGTCTTTCTAAAACCTGCCTGATTCGGTTTTTCCACTGTGAGTTCTCTTGATTGATGTTTGCCTGATTTTCTGGGACCTGATTTCAAATTTTACAGTGGTTCTCAGCCCCACCCCCATTCTGGTACATCAGTAGGTACAGAAAAATTAGTTGAACAAACCAGCGGAGTGAAAATAGTTCCGTGGTTTCTGGAGACCTGATTCTGAATACGATGAAAATGGCGCAACCCCAGGGCCAAGACAAGCCTAGTTCTGCTCAGTCATTTAATTTGTCTTGGGACCCCTTAAAATAATGAGTCTAGAGCTTTCTGGGTCAGGGATGCCCTCTGAGAGCATGGTGAAATTATTACTCCTCTCTCTAGATGATACATGTAAACACAGCATTTTGTGCAAAATTCCAGAGGATTCACAAACTTAGGTGATCCATCTCTGGTTAAGAATTTCTTAATTCATTTTCATGTTCCCTGATACGAATGGAGATGCTGAAAGAGAGGAAGGCCGTGTTTATGACTTGAGGCAAGGCAAGGGGGAGTGTCAGTATCTTATCATTTTGATGGGTCTCCCACCCCAAAGATATGCAGACAGTTCTAGAAAGAGGAGAGGAAGACAAATATTATGGTATCCAATCTTTAGGGCTAATTTTATTTACTTATTTTCCATTGTCAATTTGATGCAACAATGTTTATTTCCTTGGTTTATTTTTCCTTCTTCTCAAGGAAGGTAACAGTAGGAGATTTGTTCAGGAACTGTGGACAGTTCATAGTGTGTGTATTGCAGTGTATTCTGTACCTGCATCTGCTGAAATGGGTCCCAAAGTAAAGTAATTTTTAGAATAGTATGTTTTCCTGTCAACACTGACAAATTGGATTTCTCCCCCTTACAATACCTAGGAAATTGTAAGTGAAGATGCTGCGCACATATATAATAGCTTTCAGATTTTCATTCAGCTTCTGATTCCAACTTTGCGTCCTTGCTTCTGAGTTACTTTCCATGTGCACTCGGGTATGTCTGTTTCCTAGCCACTGTCCTGCGCAAATATTCACCTGGAAAAGAGTGTGTGTGAGGAACAGCGATGCGTTCACATGCCCTCTCCTCCCATCACCCCATGTGGAAAGGAAACACAGCCACTATATCTTCAGCTGGAAACCTGCTTAAGCCGATTTGATGCCATTCTGGTTGTGGGCAGCAAAGTTGTTTTAAAGTCTTGATAAGTCATTTTACAAGTCAAACAGTTTTGAACTCTAGGGTATTTCTTCTGGGGAGGGAAAGGTTGAGTCATGGCCTGGGATTCGTGATGAACATGTCTCTCTTCTACAATACATTTCCTTAGAGTGGGGTTGTGTGTGGCGATGCTATAAGGCAAATATCATAAGGCTTGAGCCAGCACAAAGTAAACTTTCTAGGGTTCTCAGATTCCCTGATTTGGTTAAAACCCAGGTTTCTCCCTCTGCATGGGATTGGACCCTGAAGGTTCATGCTCTCAGGTGAGCTTGTGAGCGTTGTGATGCACAGTGCTTCTGTGCACCTGAGGAACCATCTCTGGTGGTGGCCGTCCCATCCCCAAGGGACTCGGTGAGAGACAGACATAACAAAGCCACAGCTTTAAAGAGAGAACCTTGGTGTTAACATGTGTATTTTTTCCCTTTTAAGAATGTGTATTGGAGGCACTGTAGCTGGGAGGCTTCCTAAACCCAACCAAACCAATAGTCCTTTGGTTTAATCCGTATCTCCTCAGAAGATTATGACCCAAAGGATTTCATGCTTGACTTTTGAGTGATGAGCAGGGCAGGAGGCCTGCTTTTATAATTTTGTTTTTATTACAAGTGTTTATCACACTGTCTTAACTCTTACTTAGGTGTTAAAATTTCCATATAGCACTTTTAAACGTAAATGCTTTGTTTTATTGAATTTTTTTTAATTGTGGTGAAATTCACATATGAAATGATTTTTTTTTTTTTTTTTTGGAGACGGAGACTTGCTATGTTGCTCAGGCTAGAGTGCCGTGGCTTCAGCCTAGCTAACAGCAACCACAAAAGCTTGGGCTCAAGCGAACCTACTGCCTCAGCCTCCCAAGTAGCTGGGACTACAGGCATGAGCCACCATGCCCGGCTAAATTTTTCTATATATATCTATATATATTTTTAGTTGTCCAGATCATTTCTTTCTATTTTTTAGTAGAGACGAGGTCTCGCTCTTGGTCAGGCTGGTCTCGAACTCCTGACCCTGGGCGATCCACCCGCCTTGGCCTCCCAGAGCGCTAGGATTACAGGCGTGAGCCACCGCGCCTGGCTATTGACTGTTTCTTAAGGCAAGAACTATCTTACTCATTTTTGAATACCTAGTCACTAGCAGAGATTGGAATCATAACAATAAATATTTGTTGAATGAAGGACTACTTAGGAAACCCAGTGAATGAGAAACTTAACCAGATGAAATTTTTTACAAAATTATCACTTTCTATAAGGGATGTAAAATGTGACTTACTATATTACATAGTTATTTAATTTTGGGGAGGTATTTGCTACTTTGGATTTGAGGAAGATTGTGACGAAGTTGGGGCGACTGTATGTGTGGACATGCACAGGTTACTGTGTTGTGTTAGATTCCTGGTCCTTTTCTGCTGATCTTTACCTCCTCTGGTTTATACTGTCTCCTACTCCTAACATCTGTATCTCCTTACTAACTATTCTCTACACCAGGCCACATTGTTAGGAGTCAGAATGTCTTTGCTGTCCTTAAACTTCAAAGGGAAAGTATGTGACATTTTCATCTCCTTTTTAATTTGCTTCTCACTAACTGCATGAGGAACTTTTTACGACTACCAAAAACTGTGTCTACTCATTGACCCTAAGACTCTTCCTCAAAGACCACATTTCACAATAAATATTTTATAGACTAATGGCATGTAAAATGTTAAAAATAGAACCCCGTAAAGATCCATTTAAATGTTTTTTCTATATAATTTTTACTTCTATATATTTTTTTAAAATCCTGTCTAAAAATCCTGTTTCCGATACAGCCCCTGTGCAATCTCATTCTTAATATAAATGAACTGTTTTTAATTTGGATTGTCATAAGTGAGAAAGTACCTGTATGTGGAGTAATCTTATTTAAATCTCATTTTAGGAGCCATGACCCTCTGCATTACAAACCCATTATGGGTAACAAAAACTCGCCTGATGTTACAGTATGATAGTGTTGTTAACTCCCCACAGCGGCAATATAAAGGAATGTTTGATACACTTGTGAAAATATATAAATATGAAGGTGTGCGTGGATTGTATAAGGTAACAAATTATTATCAATATATTTTGAATAACTAAAAAATTATAATTTCTGTTGGCTCTGTTGTCTTGGTTCTGAATGACCTGTAGTCAATCCTAAAAAGAAGCCAAACTTAGGCAAGAAAGAATTTAATGAAAACTGAAATCTAGTTTATAATATTGAAATTGTACTTTAAGCTGTTTACCCTCATTACCATAAAATATGTCATCATGATAATGATGATGTGAGAACCATTTAAAACTTTTGTCAGGTATCTTTTGGATATGTCACACAACCAGGTTGCCTATTTCTTACTCCACTCCTTGGAAGCTCATATTTTGGGAACTTGGGATAATGCAGTATGGAGAAGACATTAGCAGGTCTAACAGAATCTTATTTTATTGAAACTTAAACACAGCCCCTTGTAGTATTTAAAAAATTTCCTCCTTGTGGCAATAAGATAGATCTGTTTCTGATTTTATAATTCCTTTTCTCTTTATTTCCCACTTCTCTACCTTCCACTCCCACCTCTTGTTTATCCCCATGAAAATTTTTTTTAGGCATACATAATTTAAAATCAAAATTAGGTACATGGAACTATAGTTTGTTTTCTAAGAATTGTGTAATAGCTTTTAAAATCATTAACATTACAAGGTCGTTGTGGCTTACTGACCTATGGGCAAAAACTTTAGAAATATATCAGTCAATTCTGTGTTCTTTTTCATCACTTCTTGCCTTATTCATTTAGACTACCTATGCTCACTCAGTCCATTGAATTACTATTATCTTTACTTTCTTAACTTTCTAGAATTTAATCTCCCATTCACACCCCAGTTCTTGATAGTGTAGGTCTTCTTTATGCTTATAGGTATTCTATTTATAGAAAAACTATTATGAAAATACAAAATCTCAACCATTCCATTTTAGGGATTTATTCCTGGGCTATTTGGAACATCCCATGGTGCCCTTCAGTTTATGGCATATGAATTGCTAAAGTTGAAGTACAACCAGCATATCAATAGATTACCAGAAGCCCAGTTGGTAAGATAATTCTTGTAAAAATGTTATCATTTACTTTCATGTGCATTTAATAGGTGAAAATTTTGTTATGCTTATTTCGTTAGTATTGCTGTGATGATGGGTACTGACTGCCACTAAATTAATTAATAGTTGAATATTTTATGGGCTAATGCCACGCAAATGTTAAAAATAGAACTCCTTAAAGATCCATTAAAATGTTTTCTATATAATTTTTACTTCTATATTTTTAAAGAAATCTCATTTAAAGAAAAATACAAATGTTTTGTGTTGTCATTTTAGAGCACAGTAGAATATATATCTGTTGCAGCATTATCCAAAATATTTGCTGTAGCAGCAACATACCCGTATCAAGTCGTGAGAGCTCGTCTTCAGGATCAACACATGTTTTACAGTGGTGTAATAGATGTAATCACAAAGACGTGGAGGTGAGAACATGCGATATATCAGAATTGCTCGGATGAGGTGCCTTGCATATCTTAGACTGTCTAGTTTTATTTTATAGCAAAGCCCTGTTTGCTGTGGTGAAAGCATGGCTGGTGGTTCCTGCTTTCCCATTTACTCCATATATGACTGTGGACTTAAATCTTTCTGAAGCTTGTTTCTTTATTTGTAAAATTAGACTATCTGGACTAACAAAGTTGTTATAAACATCAAATGAGTTGTGAAAATGTTTTGAAAAATTAATTAAACAAAATTTAGGTGTTATAAAATATTTGAATGGCATTGAATATAAGAAGTTATAAACCTAGTTTAATACATTTGAGAAGGCCCTACACCTGCTACTGACACCATAACTTTTGCAAATACTTGTCTCCATGTAAGGAAGGAGGTACTTGTTCTTCAGTTTGAGACTAGTTAAACTGTTACATGTAGACATCACTATATTTCCCTTCAATTCTCATAGACCAAAGCAGAATATTTAGAATTTTAAATCTAGTTCAATTCAATATTTAATGAGAACCTAAGTGACAACCTTCTAGATGGTATCCTCTATTCTAGGCATTAAGGAAATAAAATTTTCTTTTTGTGTGTGCTATATTTAGTGTTGTCAAGCATTTATATCAGCAACGAGATTTTTATTTCATTTTATTTTTAGAGGCCGGGTCTTCCTCTTTTGTGCAGGCTAGAGTTCAGTAGTGCAAACATAACTCACTGTAACCTCAAACTCCTGGGCTCAAGTGATCCTCCCAACCTCAGCCTCCTGAGTAGCTGGGACTACAAGCACACAACACCAAGCCTGGCTAATTTAAAACAATTTTTTTTTTTTTTGTAGAGACAAGGTCTCACTGTGTTGCTCAGGCTGGTTCGAATTCCTGGTTTCAAGCGATCCTTCTGCCTCAGCCTCCCAAAGTGCTGGGATTACAGCCAAGAGCCACTGCACCCAGCCAACTATGAGATTGTCAATGCCTACATGAAATCAGTTAAAACTCCTGTGTGTTCATACATTTAAAGCATTTGAAAGATGGTTAATTTAAAGCACTTTGTAGTTCAGTTTTGAGGTGTTCCTATTCTTTCTTCCTCAGTCAGTGCATAAAAGGACTGTAAGCCCCTCCAAATAGCTAGTAAACTACATTTTTCAAGACACTGAAAACATAGACTTAAATCAGAGTGAGGTTTGACTGCTCGCTCCATGCCTTGTGTCAGTTACATTTTGTGTTTTCAGGCTAACTATTTAGGAAATTAAACATATGTCTATTTTTCTCTCTAAAGGAAAGAAGGCATCAGTGGATTTTACAAAGGAATTGCACCCAATTTGATTAGAGTGACTCCAGCCTGCTGTATTACCTTTGTGGTATATGAAAATGTCTCACATTTTTTACTTGACTTGAGAGAAAAGAGAAAGTAAGCTAAGAGAAGATAATTCCAATATATCTGCTCAAGTTGACAAAAAGCTCCTTTGTGTTTGAGGCGTAAACTCAGAAGAATGCTACATAACAACTTGGCTCATAATCGAAATTGATCTGTAATTTTTAGCAGTCAAAAACTGTTCGGTCTTTGCAATGTTTTTCTGCTTTTTGCCTTCCCCATATGTATGGGACTTGGCTACCTCTGCCTGAAATGACTGCCATCAGCACAACGCTAAAACTGACAGCAAATGTAGAGTTTCACAAATTTCTCCATTTCACTGTTCAAGTAGAAGCTGATTTGCAACATTTGATAAATGGATTAAATGAATGTGCTGCTTTTTCTGAACTTATTTGCCTGGATTGGCTTTAAAATTAACCTTTGTGCAATAGCAAGAAAACGGCTTCTTACAAGAATGTCATTGTGTGTTTCCAGGGTAAATTAAACTTTAAGGATTTACTGGATAAGATGTTGCCCATCCAGACCATTTTAAAATTGAGAGTTTTTAGTGAGAAAAAAATGGACTTTAAATGTGCTTTAGTTTTAATTCAATTGGGATGCACTAGCTAGAAAAATTTGAGAAGTTAAGTACTTCTCTGAGAAATATGACATCTATTGTCATTATTGCTAATTTTTTTCCCCCAGAGACTTCCAAATTTAAAATACAATTCTGGATCCAGTATTTTTGGTGGGGAGGAAAGAGAATAGGTACTTGATTTTTTTTTCAATTTTTAAAATCTACTTCTAGGATCCAGCAGTGTCAGCCTTTATTTAACATATGCGGCTATAAATCACTTACTGGAGATGCTAAATAAATCACCTTTTAGAGATGCTGGAATGTTTGGGATGTGCTTGTTGAAAAACTGAGTGGAAATGAGAAACCTTAACTTTCTACTTACATTTTCAGATGTGTGAGCCTAGATACCAAATGAATGGTTAATCTACATTGGTTGCTCAAATTCAGGTTGAAATACAAATTACATTAATGGCCATTATTGATTTCACTTTTAAGAGTCATTGTAGATATCTATAAATATAAAGGCCTACCCCCACAGGGATGCCAGAATAATACTAGTATTTTTATTTATCAGAAGCATCTACGAGTGCTGTTGCACTATCATCTATTCAATGTAAATAAAACATTGTGGTTTTCAAGGCCATATTTAAATAGGTCTTTGAAAATAGGTCTATTTTTTATATTTTGGAAATGGCATTGTTTTTAAAATAAAGACGAAATGGTAAGTACCTAATTGTATTTACTGTAGTATCTTGGAACATGCATAGGAATGCTTTATGTATTGAATGTGATGTATTTTTTTCATACTTCCAGATTATACTATAATTCATATGAAATGCTGATATTAGTCCCCATATGTACACACAAACTGTTGTTGATATTTGGAGTTTTAAAGATAACAACATTATTTGAATGCCTCCTATATACTCCCAAGTTAGTAACATATAATTCTTGTCCTCTAAGAGCATACAAGCTTGCATAATAAATATGCATTAAATAACTGCAGTTCTATATTAAGAACATGCAAGAAAACTTCTACAGAGCCCTGTAAATTCCGAGTAAAGAGAACTCATTTCACTCACTCAACAACAAATAGTAACTGGACTCCTGCTCTATGCCAAGTGTGTCACAGAGCATTGAGGATATAGCAGTAAATAAGCCAGACAACACTCCTGCCCTTGGGGAATTTTCATTTTAATGTGAGTGACAGAAAAATATATGTATATTATAGTTTCAGGCATTAAATGCTATAAATAAAACTAAAGCAGAGTTGGGGATAGTGTTGGAGAACAAAGCCCGAGCAGGAATTAACTTGGCTAGAGGGGATGAGTGGGTGGGGGCGGGGGTGGGGGGATGGGGGAGAGGAGGTTGGTGAAGTGGCCCCTGCAGTGTGGTGGGAAAGAGCTCAGGTTGGATTGCCAGATTGCCTGGCTTCAAATTTCAGCTCTCCCACTTTCTCTTTGACGTTAGGCAAATCATTTCACCTTTCTTTGTCTTAAGTTTCTTCATCTGTAAAATGATGTCTTAGATCAGTTCCTGTGTAGCAATGATTGAGATGGGAATTCTTGGGCAAGTGATTAAGGGAATGCTCTCAGGAGAAATCTGGAAGGGAGTATGAAAAACAAGGTAAGGCAGGGGAAGAAGAGTTTCAGGAGTAGTGTAGCCTCACCCTGACTGCACTGGGCACTCTGCAGAATGAATTGGACTAGAGTAGTTTTCCTGCCCAGGGGTGAGGAGGGTGGGCCACATCGTGAAGTCATCGACTGCTGGCTATGGGAAGAAGGGCTAGAGGAGTGGCTTGGTGCCTCTCCTCAGCCAAGGTCAATCATCTTAATAAGGATGGAGGTGTGAGCCGTTAGCAGCCAACACCTAGAGCAGCTAAGGTATGGATACTCTAGCTCTGTAAAAGGGATCTGGCTGGGTGAGTCACCAACAGCATCTGCTGAAAATGAGGATATTAAAAGTACATAGCTGTAGGGTTATTAAGAGGATTAAATGAATTAATTTAAATAAAGGGCTTGGCACTGTACCTGGGCCAAACATTAGCAGAAGCCAGATCTTGTCATGCCTTAGAGTCCATGGTGAGGAGTGCAGATTGTGTGAGAGATCATTTTGGTGATTGTATGGAGAAACAATTAGGAAACAGGAATCAGGAATACTAGTTAAGCAGTTTTTATTATACAAAAGGCTAGTCAGGAGCTAATGGTAGCTTGGACCTGGTCGATGGAGTTGGAAGTCATGATTTACAGCTTGGGGGGAACTAGAGCAGGGTTCCTGGAGGTGAGAACATTTAAGCTGGGTCTTGAAGGAAGAGTTTCCAAAGGGAACCTTGAGGGGGACCATGGAAAAAAAGAAAGCACAGGTGAGCAGTGAGTTTTCAATCAGTGTGGTAAAGAAAGGATGAAATGGAAGAGAAGGCTGAAAGGTTGGAGCCAGAACAACAGCCTTACTAAACTTGCCTGGGTTTTATTGGGTAGCAGAGAAGAGAGATTGATTAGAATAGAAAGACATGGCTACTTCTTAGGAGTGACAGAGGACGACCAATCAGATAAGAGGAGCAAACTCAAAAAAGAGGTTGTTATCAACCATGTAAATATTTCAGTAGGATGAAGATTGATGCCACTGATAACTTGAAGCAGATTCAAATTATAGAGGCTGAAGACAGATTGCAGGCAGCTTAGGAGGTGGGGTGACTACAAGTATTCATTTCACTATGGGCTCTTCTTTCCTGGATTTTGGCAGATAAAAGAAAGGTAAAGAACTTCAGCTAGAAAAAGTACTGCAAGCCTAGGAAGTGGTGGAGGTGAAGGAGGCTGACAAAAGGAAAATCAGAACTGTAAGGAGAACTCTTAAAAGATACAGTCCCAAAAACAAAATAAACCGAAAACCCAAAAAGTCGTGACTTGGTGAAGCTGTGCACCAGAGAACATGATCACAGACAATGATGGGCGCTACGCCTTGTGAAAAGAAGGCTGTGACATTTAAATAGTGCTTTTGTGGTCTGACAGTTTTTAGGAAGTCATGTTTTTTAAACACCCCAATAAAAAAGGGATATCAACTAAAAAGTATGCTTGAGTTTATGAGTCATCGAAGTTAGGATTTTCTTTTGAATGTGGACATTTTACTGAATAAAATCTTCCTGATAAAGCGTGTATTATTACCACTTGAATAGCAAGGTCTCTTTAGTGAGACAAAATAACCAAAATAAAAATACTGTGAAATGACTTAATTAACCCTTATGTCTGTTTTCTAAAAATGTGTTAGGTAACATGCAGAAAATGTGTGAAGTTTTGGGTTAACATCTTAAATTTCTTTCTAAAGGAGTAAGTAGGAAAATAGACTCTGGAAATATCTGCAATGGATACCTATTACTGGCTGCCCAGTGTCCATTTCTCGTCCTTCTTGAAGTGGTAGCCAGAAATTCTTTGGGGAATCTACCCTCTCCTCCCATGCTCAGCTTTCTGATTTAGATGGGATCAGCCTCACCTGCTCCAGAGATGGGCTCTGATTAGCAGAGCCAATCTGAATACACCGCCTCTGTTCATAATGAATGGTTTGGGATTGGCACAGTTACTTAAGCTGGTCCAGAGTGACTCTGAAGTCTTTTTTGTTTGTTTGCTCTTTTGCCCAGGTGGGCTGGAAGTCTCCACGCCTCCTGCCTCAGCCTCCTTAGTAGTTGGGACTAACAGGTGCATGCCACCATGCATGGCACAACATTTTTTTTTCTTGAATGTACTAACATAGATTCTCTCTTTGCTGTTTCATGAATGAGGATTCATGTAACTGTTAAAGCTCCTCAAAGCCAATTTTGGGTCATGAAATGGGTGGAGTTCATCCAAAAGGCAATCAATTCGAAGTAACTAAGCAATTGAAGAGAAAGAAACTAGGTTCTAAGTCACCTTATTTGGGATTCTGATCAACACTCACCCTTAGCAACATGTATCTCTGCAGTTTCAGTTGGGTGAACCAATAAATTTCCTTTATTTCTTAAGCCAGTCTCAGTTTGGTTTTTCTGTTAACTTGCTGCTTCCTGGTTGACACAGGATCTGTGGCACAGACTCTAAATTCAGTATGTCACTTTCCCATCAACTGTCATGTTGGTGGACTCTTGTTTCTATGGCACTTAATGTCACCTTTATGAAAAGTGAGCATTTCAGGACCATACTTTCTTTAAAATATTTCTAGTTCTATAGAAAAACATTAAGTTATTTAATGTTTATATAAACTAAAGAGATTATTCAACTCATGAAAAGCATGAAGGAAGAAGGTTGGTAGACTTAGAAAAATAACTACAAATCTGCTTATAGTGGAAAGCCCAATGTACAAAAGTTGGATGATTTTAAAGTTCTCCCCAGGGTATTTTCTGAAATCAAATATTACAGGATTGTGTGTTTAGTGTTAAATTTCAGTATATGTTAATTATGACATTAGACTTGTTCTACTCAAGGCTAGGCAATTATAAAACCAATTCATGCTTAACGTATCAAAAAGAAAAGCAACAAGCTGCTTTTGTTAAATGATTCACATCTCTTTCCCATCCAAGTTCTAAACTAATTCAGACATAGACAAGAGGTAAATGGAGCATGGAATATTATTTTTATTAATGATAAGGCTGAAATTAGAGAATGAAGCTTATGTCTACATAAAAGTGGGCTTCCTTATTCCAAGCCCCAGAACCATATTGACATACCCATCTAACTACAGACAACACTGGACCAAAACAATTTTACAGCCTGCTCTTGAGAAAGAAAGAAATGGCAAGGAGGCACGGGGCAGAACGCATGCTCTCTGTGAGCAGCTTATTCCCAAAGAGAGAGGAAGGAGGGAAAAGTGCTATTCATGCTCACTTCCTTATCCCCAACATGTCAATCAAGTAATCATTCCTCTGTCAATCTAAGTCCAACTAGGAGACAGAACACACAGTAATTTAAATAGGCAAAGTTTAAAGAATTGTTACGGTATGATAGAATAATATAAATATATTAAGAAAACTCCAAATGGTACTCTGGGGCTGAGGGAGAGTACACCAGGAATGACAAAATTGGAAGAGGGTCCCCCTCTGGCATTCAGAATTCACTGGAGAAGTTGTGGTTGCAGACTGCTGGGTGATGAGGAAGTTTGCTGGCTTGCCAGAGCCAGAGCTGGTTTAGAATTGTCTGTTGTTACACAGGGAGTTAGGACGTTCTGTAGGTGCAAAGCCAAGTGCAGGCCTTGTTCACACTGAAAGGGTCCCAGGAACAAACCTGTAGGGGAACGGAAAGCCAAGTCTGAAAGGTGCAGAGGGAGCTGGGGCATTGCTACAGGCATGAGGCCAGGAACATGTGTCCATCCTGAGAGGGCTGCAGCAAAAGGGGCACCAGGCCTCCTGGGCTGGACTTGCAAGGTAGTCAGACTGTGCATTCTGTGTGCAACTGGAGCAAAGCACCACAAAATACAAACCCACCTCCCCGCCTGCCCCCACCCCACTAACAGACCAGACAGCAGGAGTAAGAAAAAGCAAAATTCAGCACACTGAAGCCAGAAGGAGAAACTCCTTTCCTCCTGCAATGTCCCTCTAGCATCCTCTACTCCATATGCTCATTCTAAAGGAGAAATGCTATTGTCCAGTCTGTTATCACAGAGTAGATACTGAAGGATGAATTTGAAGCTGAGAAGTGGCTCAGCCAGACCCTTTGACTACTCAGCTTCCGCCTGCACCCTCCTACACACGTTTGAACTGCCAAGAACAAAGCAACTAACTATATTGCGGCCTAGCAAAATACCGTTACCCTCATGATAAGTGAAGTTCTTGCCCTTCCCCAAAAGGAGAAGACACAAAGTCACAACAATCATTGACTCCATTGCTGGCTATATTAATTACTCCTGAAATTCAGTCATTGTCCCACCTAACATTCTGTTAACTAAATTGTGAAGTTGACCTTCAACAACTTGTATATAAAATAAAAATAGGAAGGAGAGGAAAATAGAAATAAACATGCATATAACAAGCAAAGAGAAAATATGCAGAGTTACTACAGTCTTGTTTCCGTAATTGGTCACAAGGTCATAGTTAATATCTACAGCTTCCACCTTGAACTACCCATTCCATAGTGCCCTTCCTCACAGCCAGAATCTCAGCTGCTCTGGGTTCTTTACCTGGTGGAGTGATCCAAACCTTCCTTCCTGAAGGGTCTGAATCCTCAATCCTACCTTTTTCTGATTCCTGTGGTTTCCCGTTAACCTTCCCTGTTGGACGTGGAAATACGAAGGGGCACCTCAGAAAGACTTCTGGGTTCCAGACATAGTTCCCCTTGCTTCCGTTGCAGCACCAAACCAATTTCCCTTAGAATTGGGATCAATCACTATAGCCAATAAATTAACCCCCTCTTTTTCACCTGTTGGCTAAGTGGTGTAAGGAGTATAAAAGGGCCACGTGACAGTCTGATAAGCAGAATTCTAAGATGGACCCCGTGATTCCTTCCCCTGTTGTACACACCCTGCATAATTTCCCCTTGAACATGGTTGAGACCTGTAAATATAATTGGATATCACCTCCATGATTATGCTGTATGGCAAAAGGGATTTTGCAGGTGCAATTAAGGTTTCTAATGAGTTGACTATAAACCAAAGGGAGATTATCCTGGGTGAGTGTGACCTAATCAGGCAAGTCTTTTAAAAGCAGAAGAGTTTTGCTGGTCTGGAGGAAAAATAGCCCTGTTGTGAGAGTAGGTGTCATGGGTATCCTCTAGGAGCTGAGTCCTCAACTGACAACAAGAAAATGGAGAGTTTGATCACACAGCTGCTGGGAACTGAATTTGGCTAACAATCACACGGTCTAGGAATAGGCTCCTTAGTCGCAGATGAGATCACAGCACCATCCAACACTCAGATTTCAGCCTGGTGACACCCTGAACAGAGGACTCAGGAACCTGTACTCTCAGACCTTTGACCTACAGAAACTGTGAGTAAAATTTGTGTTGTTTAAGTTACTGAATGTGTGGTAATTTGTTATGCAGCCAACAGAAAACTAATACGCCTTGTACTGCAGCCTGAATTTGCTTCAGGGACTACTTTTGCTCTGATTCTTACTAAAAACTGGCAACTGTAGGGGTGACTGGATACATAGATTGAAGTAACACACTCAAATGTGTTATGTGTTGCCTCTAAAATCCATGAAGGCCTACCGAGTGTTAGTTAGGCCTTTTTATCATCGTAGGTAGCAAAAGGTACAGCAATCCATCTTTCACCTCGGAGAATATATATTGACATGCTTCAGATTAATAACCCCCTAGAAACTTCACTGAGGTAGCAGGCCCCTGAATGTTTGTGGGATTTGTTTCCCATCCTCTAGTTCACATTATGTCTATGAACTATCTTTTCATGTTTTTTGCCCATTTTTTTGTTGGGTTTCTTGATTTCTGGAGCTCTTTACAAATGAAAGAGATGAGCCCTTGGGTTGTAATATGAATTGCAAATACTGTGACAGTTTTTCATTTGTATTTCAACTTTGCTTGTGATCTTTTTCACCTCACAGAATTTATTTTTATGTAATTGGATGTAGTTGGTTGATCATGTTTCTCTTTAATGATTTCTAGATTTTTGAGTTATAATTAGAAAAGCCTTCTCCACTTCCCCCAGGTGATTGTGTTATACAGCTAAAGCTGAGAATCACTAGATTAGGAAAAGCAATTATAAATTCAAGGAAAGGACTAGAATTGCCACTGGGAATGTCTTCTGGTGGTAAAGCATGACATGATGAAGTTGGACATGGTGAATCCATAATGAATTTAAGGCAGTGTGATTCACACCTTCTGCTGTAGGTTGATGGCAGCAGTGAAGAAAGCAACTAGTGTGGATTATTCAGGGCTAGAAACTTCTGTAACCGGCTTAATATAATGAATGAGGTCATTTATTCATTCATCTATTCATTCAACAAATGCCAGAGGCCTGCCATTAACAAACCAACAGTGTTGTCCAGTGGTGTGTCGGTGAATGTTTAACAATCAGCTGCTGGTGGAGTTTCACGATCAACTCTATAGTGTTGATTTCTAATTTCCATAGTGTGATTATTCCCATCACAGTCTATTTCAAGTCAACAATGTGATGTCACTGAGTGTGAAGTTGGGAACAGATATGCACAATCAACTTTACTCAGCTGGTACCAGCCAGCTGTAACACATCACTGGTGGTTGTCTCAGTCTTCAACCTCTTCAACATTTGTACAGTATCTAATATTGTTAACCATCCCTTTCTCATGAAATTCCTACATCATTGATTTCAGTGATATTTTACTGTCTTTGGATTCCTTTACTTCTATCCACTAAGCTTCCTTACTATAAAATTTTCTTTCTTCTTTTTCTTGCACTTGTCTTTATCTTCTCTTTCTTTGTTTGCAATCTGATCTCTTCTCATAGCTTTAACTATCACTTCTGTGCTAAAAACTTGCAAATATCCATGTCCATCCCCAAACTTTCCTCTGAGCTCCAGACTTTCAATTCCAACCTCCTATTGGGCAGCTCTGCTAGAATGTCCTATTAATAATGCAAACTCGGCATGTTCAAAGCCACCATCTTGTGTCCAAATCTTCTCCTCCCGACTTCCCTACTTCTGTTTCTCCCAGTGTCCCAGGAAGAAAATCTTGAAGTGATATTTGATTCTCCTTCTAGTCCATTGTCCCATATGCAGTTGGAAGTCCTTTTGATTCTCCTTGGACGTTTCTCAAATCTGTTCTCTCTTTTATTCCTATGCTTATCACCAAAGCCCATAACATTCCAGTAGCTTCTTTTTTTATTGTGGGTAATGTACATAACATAAATTTGCTACTTTAAAGTGCACAATTCAGTGGCATTTAGCATGTTCACAATGTTTTGCAACCATCACTACCATAATAGTCCTAGAATATTTTCATTGCTCCAAAAGGAAACCTCATACCTAATGAGCAATCACTTCCCATTCCTCTCCCCACCCCATCCCCTAGCGACCACTAATCTGCTTTCTGTTTCTATGAATTTGCTTCATCTTTATATTTCATATAAATGGACTCATATAAAATGTAGTCTTGTGTCTGGGCTCTTTCAGTTAGCATAATATTTTCAAGGCTCATCCATGTTATAAGAATGTATCAGCACTTCATTCCTTTTTATGGCTGAATAGTATTCCATTGTATTCATATACTGCATTTTTTTATCTGTTTTTTTTTCAGTTTGGACATTTGGCTTGTTTCAGTCTTCTGGCTATTTTGAATAGTGCTGCTATGAACATTAATATTCAAGATTTCATTTGTACAGTTGTTTTCAGTTCTTTTGGATACTGTGGCTGCACCAGTTTATATTCCTACTAGCAATACATCAGAGTTCCAGTTTCTCCACATCCTTGCCAACACTTGTTATGTTCCTTTTTTTGATTGTAGCTATCCTGTTGAATATAAAGTAGTATCTCAGTGTGGGTTTTAATTTGAATTTTCCAAATGGCTAATGATATTGAACATCTTTTCATGTGTTTGTGGAATATTTGTATACCTTCTTTGGAGAAATGCCTATTCATTTCTCTTGCCCATTTTTTTGATTGGGTGGTTTGTCTTTTTGTTGTCTTAGTCTCTTAATCCAGCCTTTCTCCACTCTTTGCACCTCTCGTTATTGGCTTTTCACTCAGCTGTCAGGATGAGTTTTTGTTACGATGTTCTTTTGCCCTAAACTGTCAACAGCTCTCCACTGCTCTACAGATAACCCTGGTATTTGTGACCTCCACAGTATTTTTCAACCTCCTTTACCAGGTTTGTCTCTTACTGTTCCTACTCACTTGCCTTAAGCTCGACCTACCTATTCTCTGAACATGATTTCTTTTCTTCCCTAGAGTCTTAACTAATGTTCTAGCCCCCATCCAAAATGTTCTTAACACCTGTATCCATTTGTCAAAAATTTTAACCATAGGACCTTCAATATTATTTCATCTAGACCATCCCCACCCACTTCCCATTTCCAGATTATTCTGAAGCAAACTCAAGACATCATATTACTTTATCTTAAATATTTCAATATCTCTAAAAGATAAGCCCTATTTAAAAACAACCACAACACCATTACCACATCTAAATAATAATTATTTAATATCATCAAATATCCAATGTTCAATGTCCCCAACTATCTTAAGGGAGTTTTGTTTTTGTTTTGTGTTTATAGTTTGCTTGAATCAGTGCCCAAATAAAGTCCAAACATTGCAATTGGTTGATATGATATTAAGTCTTTTTTAATCCATACATTGTTTTCTCTATCCTTTTTCTTGCAATTTGTATGTTAAAGAAACCAGTTGTCTTCCAAGTTTCCTACAATCTGGATTTTGCTGATTATATCCCTGTCGTGTCAATGAATATGTTCTTCTATCCTCTGTGTTTCCTACAAATTAATGGTTAGGAGGCTAAATCAGATCCAGGTTTGATTGTTTCTTGGCAAAACTACTTCTTGGATGGTGTTATATACTTCCATTAGGAAGCACATTGTCTTGTCTCTTTTAAGAATGTTATCAGTCATTGATGATCACTGCTAAATCTTTAATTCATGAGGGGCTGAAAAAAGGTGATATTCTAATTCTATCCCTCTTTCTTCATTTGTAAGCTATACCAACATATGATGTTACAGTATTATAAGATACATAATATTATATGTATATATACTTTTATAAAGAGAAATTTCCCTTCATCAATAATTTGGTTACCCAGAGATACAGTTCATATAGGGAAAGCTGAAGAAATGCCTGATTCTTTCTGTTTACCAATTTTTAAACTAACAAGTTGGTTCACTCACATCCTGTAAGTTGGCCAATGAATTTTATTTTAATATTTTAGGAACTCATGCATTTAAGCATATTTGATGTATTTCAAACCAATATAGTTTTTGTCTTTATCGATGCTTAAATTGTATCATCTTTACCAGTGGGAACCAATTCAACTTGGGTCTTAGATCTTTTTGAGTTGTCTTTCACAGTTGCCTTGTTTTCCAGTATGACAAAATGTTCCATGCTCGTATTGTACATTTCCTGCCCCATAGCTCAAATTGCTTGTTTCTTCAAGGATTCTTAGTTCCTTTTAGAAGGAAATGGTATGTAGAGACCACAATCTGGGCATTACTGGACTGGTCATTGTTTCCAGGTCTTTTCAGAAAACAAAGCTAGGAGATTTTGTTGTTGCTTTGTAGCTTTATTTAAGATAAAGTACTTTATGAGTTCATATTGATATTTCCAATTCAAGCCCAGAATTTATTTATTATCTCTTCAATACTTTTATAGTAATCAATATGTTAATTGTTGATTTACTGTTATTTTTGTATGTCTGATCCTCTCTACCAAATGATAAGCAGTTTGAGACCAGAATCTACATCTTTTTACTCTTTGTTAAATAAAGATAAAACTCCTAAAGTGTTGGTATATTTGGTATATTTCCAGACATACAAATACCACTTTCTCTTTGTATTCCTCAAAATATGGAACCATACTATATATGTACTAAAAACTAATATATGATTGTTAAAAATGAATAAATACAAAATTAGATTTTTACTCAACTTTTTAGATATAAAGTACTAGAAATTCCAATTTTGGTGCCAATTAAAGATATTAAAGTTGTTGGAAATAAGTTTTATTTAACAGATACAAAACAATTCTGAACATTTACAACTTGTACAAAGACTGGTAGCTTTTATATTAAAAAAAAATACTATACTAAAAGAACAGGAAAAACAAAAAACCATGACATTGCAAATTACAGGTTCAGAGAATGTGAACATGATGAAGGTATTCTAATCAGTTGAAAAATCCCAAAACCACTTTTGATTGAAGTACAATGAATAATACTAGATTTTAAAACAGTGTGAAATCACACTTTGGTCTGTAAACATGTTTAGCTTTTTCATTCAGATGTATACATAAAAATTATTAAAAATGTCATTTAAATGAACCATTCAAAGGTATAATAAAAAAAGAGGTAGGAAATGAAAAGTAAAGGATTTATTTTGGTAGTTCTTCAATAATGATGCGAGACACTGAATTCCATCCAGTAGAAGCATCTCCTTTTGGGTAATCTGAACAAGTTCCAACCCAGATGGCAACATCCACTAATCCAGCACCAATTCCTTCACAAAGTCCTTCCACTGTAAAATAAAGATGAACATTACATCTTTCTCTGGAACACAGAACAAAACCTTTAGCTAAATGTTATTACTTTAGAAAGCTAGATTATTATTCTAATTGAATTATTATTAGATTAAAAACTATAATACTTGATAAGGGTTTCATAATAAAGTTCTCTATAAGTTGGTATATAAGTACTTTAAAAATATGTATACATATTCATTCTATGATATAAGCTTAACAGGCAGTTTTCTTACAGGTTTCAACCATAAAATCAGAATTTGTTTAGTTATAGAGATAGCTTAAAACAAAACAGCAATTTATTTGATTAAACAAAGAAAGCCTATATTTGCTTTTAAAAGTCAAACATTTGATTTAATAGGAAAGTCTTTTTTTAAAAAAGAAAGCCCTTTCCAACACTTATCTGTTGGTAAGTGATGCCATTCAAGTAGAAGAAAGGACTTTTAGAACATGAAAAGAAATTCCAGCATAATTGCTATACCACTCCTTCAACCTGGGAATCCCATTTTATACAGAATTTCTTCATAGTGAAAAAAACAAAAAACAATCCCCTTGCTTTTCCTGTGTGTTCGTATGCTTTATAATTATGCACCTTTTCGCATGTCCTCTGGATTTTCACATACTAACATATAACTTGTATTCCATCTTACCAAAGTCTTCTCTTACATTTAAAAAAAAAATTCCCCAGTGGTTATTTTAACAGGCAAAAAGACATGGTACCTTTGATGTATGTGTAAAGAGGGAATTGTAGTTTGGCAGATTCTTTAAGAAAATGAATCTTGACATACAAGTAGTGTGTGGGTGACCTCATGTGACTGGTTGGGTTTCCTATTTGTTGAGGTTGGTTCGTTCCAGCTGAGTCCCAGGGATGTAGATATGAAGCAATCTGCTTCCATTAGCTTTCAGTAAATCTAGAGCAAGCCCCTCAGAATCCAGGCACCTGGCTCTGGTTCAGGCCCCTTCCAAAGCTGGGAGAACTAAGCAGCCAGCCCACAATCCATTTAATCTGATATTCTTAGTACCATGCCAAGTGAAAATGCCCAGAAATACTCATGTTTTCCCAAAGTGGTGACATCCATGGCCTAGAAATTTGTTCAGTTCACTCCCAACCTCAGACTGTCAGACAAGCGTGGGTGTAGCATCAGTTTCATGGGAGCAGAGTCACTTCACTGTCTTTAACAACTGAAAATAATGGCTGTTGAAGGAATGAACTTTAAATTTTTGCTGTGACAATGTAGTAGGACAGTTGAAGTGCAAAAAATATGTTGGATTAGGAGTTCTCAACCTGTTTTCCTCTGAGATCCATGTAACAGATGACTTTTAAAGGTCTGTCAAACTCCCATGGGCATATCCAAGGCTTTAAGTCATTCTCTGATGTGCTATTAGTGCATCCCTTTCCTTTCCCTCAAGAAAGAGTATCAGTGTGCAAGAGAAGTGATGTTAATGTAGAGGTAACTTTTAATTCACAACAATACAACCGTTACTAATAACAAATTACTTGTGACACTCCACCCGAATGATTGCACCAAATGAGTTTCCACATCACGGTAGGGAAATCCTGTGCCTAAGGGCTTATACCAAGACATTAGCACACACCTTCAAGATGATATGATAGAATGTGAGTTGCTTATATCAACTACGATCTAAGCATACCATTTCCTAATCAAATTTTATATTTTGTAACCAGATTCTTCTTATTTTAGAGATAGCACTTCTTCCTTTCCAGCACATGTATCTAAGGACACAGTGAATAGGTTTTTAAATCTGATTAAAAAGAGGTCTGGGGAGGCAGGAGGAAAACAGGGTCTTGGTTTCTGCTCTCCTGAGCACTGATTCTACCGTTGTGGATAAAATGCTGTATTTCCCTGGGTTTCTCAATATGCAAAGAGAGGGGGATAAAGTATCTTCTTTGTATTTTGAGGATATTGTGGGAATTTGAGGGAAAACATGGAAGGGATGCCCTTGATTTCTTAGGAATAAATGTGCTATATAAGGTTATGGATTCAGTATCTGACTTTGATCCCAAAATGCCAAAAGATTATTTCTTCTCATTAGCAGTGGGGGGATCTCTTCCCTTCCTTAGACCACTTTTAAGTACAAGATGAGTGAGAAATTCCTTCAAGAAACTAGAGAAATGAAGCTACCAATATGTACACTTTCTGATTCTACCAGGCTTGGGCTGTCAATGTGTGCCACCCCTATAGTAATTCAAGAAGCCGAAACGGCTGACAGCCAAATATTGACAATGATGTCTCTGGGTAAAGAGATTAGTAAATGGTTTTTTACCCTTCTACTTTTTGGTATTTTCTAAACTTTCTTTAATGAACCTTAAAATAGAACAAACAAAGCAATAATATTTTTCCGACAGCATAAGTGACCACTGGTTTAACTGAATGTCTTTTTTCTCATACTAGGTAGAAACGGAGAATGCAGAAACAATATAGAAATTTGCTATTTTACAAATTCAGCAGACAGTATTCACCCCCTTAAAAGACAAGGCAGAGAAATCAGTTAGCCTCTTTATCAGTGTAAGCTAGTGGTTTTCAACCTTGGCTGAACATTAGAAAAACCAGGAGAACAAAAGTGGGGAAAGTGGGCATCCTTATCTTGTTTGTGTTCTTAGAGGAAATGCTTGTGATAAAAACTAAAAATAGAACTACCATTCAATCCAGCAATCCCCCTACTGGATATCTACCCAAAGGAAAAGAAATCTGTATCAAAAATATGCCTACATGCAAATGTTTATCACAATACTATTCATGATAGCAAAGATATGGAATAGACCTAAGTGTCCATTAATGATGAGTAGATAAAGAAAATGTAGTCTATATTCACAATGGAATACTATTTAGTCAAGAAAAGAATGAAATCGTATCTTCTGTAGTAACATGGATGAAACTGGAGGTCATTATCTTTTTTTTTTTTTTTTGAGACAGAGTCTCACTCTCTTGCCTGGGGCGAGTGCCATGGCATCAGCCTAGCTCACAGCAACCTCAAACTCCTGGGCTCCAGCGATCCTACTGTCTCAGCCTCCCAAGTAGCTGGGACTACAAGCATGAGCCACCATGCCCGGCTAATTTTTTCTA
>CAUYSK010009552.1:0-33019 GCA_963575035.1 Avahi laniger
CTATCTTTGCCCCACAATCTGCTTTTCAACGCTGGACCCATGCATGTATGATACGGTTTCTTCTGTCAGATTGGCAAGTATAGGACTGTGCTGAGCTAGGGAGAAGTGAAAACGGGGTGAGATGAGTAACGGCCCCTGGAGGGAGGGAATTACATCAGACGGGAGGCTTTCCAAGGTGAAAAATGAGAAGGAACCACCCACTAGACAGAAAAGAGCTCCAAGAAGAGGGAAAAGGAGCTGCACTACCCAGGAGGCAGGCACTCTTGAAGCAAAAAGGGAAGTATGGCTGGCATTGAGCCAGCCTGGGGGACAGTGGGGAGTAATGCCAGCTGGAGAGATCTGCAGAAGTATCACGCCAGGCAGGGACCTGTACGCTGCCCTGAGAACTTTCACTTTTATTCTAAATTGATTAGGGAGCTCCGGGAGATTTTAAAGCTGGGGAGAGATTGGATTTCAGGTTTCAAAAGCTGCCTTGTGAAGAATGAAACCAATGAGGAGGGGGTGGGGTTGCTCTGGGGATACTGAAATTGATTCTTGGAGAGATCCTGAAGGCTACATTAAAAAGAAAAGACAAACCCTTTGCCCTTAGATGAACCCCAGGGATGCCGAGTACAGTTGTCCCAGTTATGCACTGCCCAAGAGTTTGGCATCTCTTCTGAGGACACATGGAAATCCTAGACATTGAGTGTTGTATGTTTATGGTGATGGTTTCCCAACATGTGAATGGCAAGCGTCTGGAAGAAGTGACACCACTTTCTAATTTGTTTGAAGGTTCTGTGTGTCCCCTAAATTTGGGCAGGTATGGGTAACTGGAGGTTCTGAACTAAAGGTTAGGATGCAAGTTCTCGTACAGGATTGGAGGATTCCAGCCAGCGGCAAAGGGGGAGCTTAGAGTGTCCAGCACATGGACTTGGGGGATGAATTTTTAAAAATTAAAAAAAAAACAAAACTATGCCTATAGGGCCCAAGTCATGTGACAGGCAGCTATAACCTAAAAGATATAGCCTTTGTTTCTCTGATTATAGATTAAGGCTTCCTCTTCACCTGGATTGTTTTGTAAAATGTCATAGATGGCTGAAGGGCACTGCGGAAGGCCTGTCCCTCTTTATTGTTTATCTTCATTATAGATTAACTTCCTTCTTAACTTTCTCACAAAAAGACTTCATGGCTATCACAGTGTCTTTAAGATGGAATGATGGGCTGGGTGCAGTGGCTCACACCTGTAATCCTAGCACTCTGGGAGGCCAAGGCTGGAGGATCGAGGCAGGAGGATAGCTTGAGCTCAGGAGTTTGAGACCAGCCTGAGCAAGAGCGAGACCCCAGTCTCTACTAAAAATAGAAAAAACTTAGCTGGGCATGGTGGCGTGCACCTGTAGTCCCAGCTACTTGGGAGGCTGAGGCAGTAGGATCACTTGAGCCCAGCAGTCTGAGGTTGCTGTGAGCGAGGCTGATGCCACAGCACTCTAGCCCGGACAACAGAGCAAGATTCTGTCTCAAAAAAAAAAACGTTAAGATGAAATGTTAAATATACTGTTTCACCTTGGGAAGGAAATGAAAACACCCCACATAGAAAAAAAAAATAGACTAATTAAATTGTTGTAACTCATAAACCAGCCATGTACAGAAAATGTTGTAATCCTGTTAAATTTATTTTCTGCCTATATAAGCAACAGCTTGACTTTTAACTTCAGAACACTGACTTCATTTCTCTGGAGTCTGTGTCTCCCAAATGGCCATTCCCAGGTTTTTGCTTGAATAAACTCTTAAAACCGGATTCTGATTTTTTTCAATTATTTCAGGTTGACAGCGACCTCCTTGTTTACCTATGACAAAGCCAGACACAGATCTTCCAAATTCCCATTCTTTGTCATATAAATGATTGTTTGAATGTCTGTCCCAACTGACCAATCTGGACAAAATACCCACTGACTTGCCCAAACTTTAGAGAAGTCTCTCCTTTCACTATCCCTTGAACTTTGACCCACCTTTGAGCTTAATCAAGCATTGGAAGCTTAAATAGGCATCAGAACGACAAACAAAACCCCCCAAATAGCCCCTCCTGAGAATCAGCTGAGCAAAAAAAAAAGAGACATGTTCTGCTCGATTGTCCAATCACGGGACCTGCTGATCCCACGCCCCACACCTGGTTCTTTTTAGCCTTGCTTACTCCTGTGACAGAAAAGCTCTTTCTGCACAGCCTTTGAGACACTAACAGATATTCCGGTGATAGCACTCTCCTAGCGCAATAGTTCCTTTCTCCCTGTCGCAACAGTCCTCCTTCCCCGATTGTAATCCTCTCTCCTTACAAAGTCTGAATTTGTGTTTTGACACTGCCTAAAGACACAGTTTCTAATGTTTTAGAAGTATATTTCTCCTGTGTCATATTTGCTTTTATTTGTGATTTCCCTTTTATGAATTTTAAGTATTTACCCGGAATCAGAAGCCACCTAGGCAGAGGGATCAAAGCCTTGAAGGGTATTAATAACCTTCCCACATACCTCTTAGGTTAAAATGGAAATGAATAGGTAGGAGGGCTGCCTCCATATGCAAACACCTCCAGATAATAAATTCTATTCTGATAGCTTGGTGGCTGCAGAATCACTGCTTCTGGGGCCTTTTAATTCATTTCCAGCTAATGCCTGGGGTGCCAGTGCATAATAAAGAAAAAAGAAGAAAGCAGATAAAACTAAAATATTTCATCAGATCACAGCAAGTTAAAAGCCTGGCCACTTCCAAGCTTCACAGAGTGTCTTTGCCATTTTATCCTGAACTGGCCCAATTAAAGGGTTTACAAGTGTTTACAGACTATCAACTTTGCACCCTTGCAAATATTTATGTGATCCTCTAAGGTTCAATGACATTATTTTCAAAAACAAAAGTGAGGCTATGTGGATTGGCAAAAGTTTTTTTGACTTGTGAATTTAGTAACAGGTAAAATTATATGTAAGTTATAAATTGTAAATCACATTTAATTATGCATATTTAATAAACTGCTCACTGAAATCATAGCCGACATTAAACATCCAGGATACATGGCATCCTGTATCATAAGGTATATTTCCTGGCTTTTTGTTCTGAAGTTTCTAGTACATACTGTCATTGTTAGCAACAGCAGTAGTATGCTTAGAAATGTTTAACAACTGGCTCTAGGGGAAGGGGGTAGGCCCTAATGTATAGCACCTGCCAATTTCCATGGTGTAAATACTTCCATCATGGCTGATTTCAAACTATTGCCGCCCAACCAGGTTCATATGCCCACTGTCCAAGAGGAAGCCAATACACAGAGTCAGCAGGAATTACAGCAGAGAAAGAGTCTTTATTCCACATAGCACTGAGCAGGGAGATGAGAGAAATTTCTCAAATCCACCTCCCCAAGAACTTGGGAGGCAGGGTTTTTAAGGGTAGTTTGACAGGCAAGGGATTAGGCAATTGGGTTTGTTAATTGGGGCAAAATTATAGGGGTGTAGAAATTATCTTCTAGTGTTGTTTCAGTCCCTGGGATCACAATTCCAGTTGGGTAGGTTTCTGGTTATGGGCCGCTGGTCCATTTGGTGGGTCAATCCATCCACTGGAATTCGGGGCCTGGAAGATATCTTAATAAGTACCTTTAGGTTTCAAAAAGGTGATGTCAACTAAGGAGAAAGTTAAGAATTTTTATGGAGACCAGATGTCATCTAGGGAGAAAGTTAAGAATTTTTATGGAGACCAGCTACAGGGAGAAGTTAAGAATCTTTACGACCACTCGCTGTGTGGCTCCAGGGTGGCAATTATAGATAAGCAAGCAGGGGGACAGTTACTAATTATTGTCATTATTTTTAGCTAGGCCTGTGTATTATTTTTAGCTAGGCCCTTACCACAGTTCTTTCCTTGCACCCTTGTTATTGATTTGTGAAAAAGGCAGTTTCACTACCATCAATGGGACTGCACTGGGGGTTGAGGAAGAAATGCTCAGTAACATACCATTATATCAATATATAGCATTTCTACCATACGTTTGCAATAGATGTAAGTAACCTCCAAAGCACAGATGCTAGTAAAATGTAGTAAAATAATAAGGAAGTGATGAGTTTTGAGTATATATTACCTTTGTTTTAATATGACTTTCATATTTATAGCAGCTGTATTCACTATCACCAAAAAACGGAAACAACCCAAATATCCTTCATCAGATGAATGTAAAACAAACTGTGGTCTGTCCATAAAATGGAACACCAACAAAGCAGCAACAGGGATGAACCTCAAAGATTTATACCCAGGGAAAGAAGCCAACCTCCAGAGGTCACATGGTGCATTATGACACTTATATGACATCTTGGAAGAGGCAGATCCACAGGGATAGAGAACATATCAGTGTTTGCCAGAGGTTCGGGGGTGGGGGGAAGGGGCAGATGAGGGCTTGACTGCAAAGGGGAAGCCTGAGGGAATATTTTAGGGTGATGGAACTGCCAAGCTAAGGCCTGTGTGTTCTGGTGGTGGTAGTGGTTACATAAAACTATACACATGTCAAAACTCATAGGGCTGTATATCTAAAAAAGTTAAGCTTATGGTATTTGACAATGAAATAAGTTTATGTAGCCTCATATGTATGTATATATGTATATGCATGTGTGTATGTGTACATGTGTATGTGTGCACATACAAATTCATGCGCACATACATGCTCAAATAATTTCTCTTAAAGAGTGCTTTAAATGAAATTTCCTATCTGAGTTTCTGCCAGAAAAATTGCTTTGGCTGGCTCTGCCACACCCATACTCTCTCAGCCTGCTTTTCCATCTGTAAAACAAGAAGATCAGTCTAGAACAGTGTTTTTTTAATTCCTTTTTTTCCTCCCAAATTGTTTCCCTGGGCACTCCCTTTGTGGAAGTGAGTATGTTTGGAGAGAAAGTGCATGCAGCCACCACAGGGCTCTGGCCCCACAGCTCTGCATCAATTGGAGCCTTTGCGCATTTGTTTGCCTAATATACTGTTTGTCTGCAGACCTCCAGATTAGAATAGCTGGTCCCAAACTGCATCCGCAGGCACCCAAGGAGTTTGAACTATCCCAATTCCAGGGCCTACTGCTGAAGCCAACTCATTCGTCCCTTGGGCAAGTGTCCCTGTGAATTCTGGTGGTTAGTCAGAGACCAGGACGCTGGCTCTAAAGGTAATAATTCTAAACAAGGTATTTGGAGGGAGAGCTGGCATCGTGTTCTTTGCTTTACAACCCTTGGATACACATGGATTAAACACAATGGGAACTCTCAAAGGTGTTGAAATCTAGACCTTCCTGTTGAAAGGTCTGAAAATATTTTAAACTATTTTTTTGTTTTTTTCCACTCCCACAGGATGTATTTTTTGAAGAGCACTTTGTAAACAATAAAGGGCTGTGCACACATGGGGAAAGTGCTCTTGTGAGGATGAGTGTGCTGCTCTGGGACCAGCAGAACCCAAGAGTATCATCAATAACAAGAGCTGTCCTTTAAGCTTGTGCCATGCACCAGGCACACTGCTAATGATCGTTGAATCCTCACGACAACGCTGTAAGAGAAGGGCTGTCATTGCTTTGACAGGTGAGGGAACTGAGCTCCTGAGAGGCCCCCAGTCACATGGAGTGGAGGTACCAGAGGTGACAGAGCTGGGTCCCAGACCACAGCTCCAACCTGTGTATATTACCTTTGTTTTAATATGACTTTCATATTTGTAGCAGTTTTATTCACAATCACCAAAAAATGGAAACAATCTAAATATTCTTCATCAGGTGAATGTAGAAGAAACTAAGCGAAGGCCTGTATGAGGCCCCCTAAGGACTAAGTTCAGGCCTGCTCTCTTAGTACGTGTCCCAGAGAAAGAGATTAATGCCACCCCTCCTCAAAGGCTGTGGGAGGTAGCCACAGACACCTGGAGACCTTACCACCTGGAACAGCACACACACACAAATCTTTTTTTAATTTTATATAGTGAAGTGCTTTCTTCAAAAGCTATCTTATGGCCAGAGGTGGTGGCTCACACCTGTAATCCTAGCACTCTGGGAGACCAAGGCAGGAGGAGGGCTTGAGCTCAGGTGTTCGAGACCTGCTGAGCAAGAGTGAGACTCCCATCTCTACTAAAAATAGAAAAAACTAGCCAGGTGTGGTGGTATGCACCTGTAATCCCAGCAACTTGGGAGGCTGGGGCAGGAGGATCGGCTGAGCCCAGGAGTTTGAGGTTGCTGTGAGCTAGCATGACGCCATGGCACTCTGGCCCAGGAAACAAAGCGAGATTCTGTCTCAAAAAAAGAAAAAAACAAGCTATCTTATGCCTAAGTCTATTCTAGAAAACCAAAGTTGGGCAGCGCTGGTGGGAGCTGAGAGGAAGGGTCGCATGAGGTGTCCTGAGGCTCCAAGGACTCCCGGAGCACCATTGAAAGGCCAGTTACCCAGGAGATTGGCCCGTACTCTGAGGGATACAGGAGGTGCCGTGATGCCCAAGGCTCTGGCTTTGGGGTCCACAGAATAGGATGGGACACGGCTCACTCGCTCCTGGGTAGATGGCCTGGGGGAGGGCGGTAGGACTTTCAGGCCTGCCACCTGCCTTGAGTGCTGCTGCCAAGGACATTTGAGGGCACCACCTGTGCCACCTCTCTGGCCGGGCACTCTCAGGGTAGGAAACTTGTTTTCATCATCTTATATTCAGTGAGTTTTATTCTTCAAAGATATGTGGATTCTAAGGTCAAAACCTGCAGTAACTCTCCTTTGTTTCTTGCCCTCATAGAAGAGATCGTCTGATTTTCTGTATCAGCAGAAGTGGAACGTTCGAGTTTAGATCCCGGTGTGGGCTCAACGGCGGACCGCACCTCTGCCCCCGAGGACGGGGCTCGCGGGGATGCCTCACAGTCGGGCTCCCATCAGACGGACCTCGTCCTCATAGACGCGGCATCGCACCCCTCGGAGGGCCGGCCGTGAGCGCAGCGCTCTTGCCGAACACCTGGAGCTCGCAGTGGATGGGCTCCCGGCGGCTGTCGTTGGGCGACAGGGACCTCGGGCGGCCGGCAGGGCGGTGGCGGGTCCTCCACGAGGTGGGAAGACGCGCCCCCCGGGGAGTGCTCAGCAATGGGGCCAATGCGGAGGCACAAGAGGAGCGTGCCGGCCACAGGCCCCGCACGGCTGGATGTCCTGGTGCAAGGCGGTCCCGGCTCCGCGGAGCCGCCGGCGATCTGGATACCGAACAGCGGGCGCCCTTTGCGGGCGGCGCCCCCTTGCCGATGTACAGGCCGCCGGTGATCTGCGAGAGGCCGTTGGCCGAGGGACCCGCCGGGCCCCGGGGCGCGGTCACCCCGGCGCAGGGTCGCGGCCAGCGAGGCTGGGGCTGCGCTGAGGCCACCACGCTCAGCCGTCCGGAAGTGGCCGCGCCGCCAAGTCTGGGCAGAGAAAGGGCCTGGGGGAGAGAAAACGGGTCAGGACTCAGAGCCAGAGCGGCCGTTCCCAGAGGCAGGTGCTCCGGTGTCCGTGGGGGCAGGACTCGGCCGCGCCTGGTCTTGGGAGAAACCCGGCGTGGGCCCCTGCGCCCACGAGGCTGACCCGCCCGCCATGGACCAGAAGCCTGCATCGAACTTTGCTGAGCATTTTGAATAAAATTGGGTAACCAAATGCAGTGCACTGTCTCCTCTAAGCACAAGCGGAAGGAAAATCCATTCAGTCTGCCGCATTACACATTAAATTCAGAACAAAAACTACTGAGAGTGGGAGTTCCTAGCATTGAAGCGCATCTCACAGGACATGCCCTCTCCGGAAGACTCTCCGATGGGCTACATCCCGTTATCTGGGGTCGCTGGAGTCATGATCTGACAGCTCCGTGGGATTCAGGCCTCCAAGGCCAAATGAAGGACTCTCCAAAGACAATCTGGAAGTCAAGGGAGATAATGTCCTCAACTACCTGAAAGGTTTTACTGATTTCTGAAGAGGCATCCGTGTCTCCATAAAAGCAAATACATTGACTCATCACTCGCTCTCAAGTGTCTGGGCGATCCCTCTATCCCGGCTGATGTTACTGTTATTATTCAGGATGCATGGTTCACCAAGCCACAGCCTAGAGGCTTCAGAGGGGGCACCACCCCGCCAACATCTTGATTTTGGACTTCCAGCCTCCAGAACTGTGAGAGAACGAATCTCTGTTGTTTTGAGCCACCCAGTCTGTGGCACTTTGTTACAGCAGCCCCAGGAAGCAAAAATCTCTCTCTAATCTTTTACTCACGAAAGCATACTTTCATGCAGGCAAATGAGAGGGTCAATATTATAGGAACCACCTTGAATTCACTCTTAAACAACAAAATCATTTCCCAAACCTCACTATTGTAAATGTAATTTGTAACAAATTACTTGCAACACTCTTCCCAATCACAACACGCCCAAGCAGAGCACCGCTGCCAGAGCTGGAATCGTTAATCCCATCCAGCGATTGCCTGTTACTGAGGAAATGGAGACCCAAAGAGGTCACAGGGCTTGCCAAATGTGACATAGCAACTTGGCCATGTGTTTCTCCTCATGACTGGCTCACTTTGCTCTAGCCAAGTTTTTGAGCACAGGTAGAAAAAGACAACCTGAGGATTGTAGAGGACACCTCATCATTGCGTATGTCGGTCCCCAAACTTTGCCCTCGAATTCCCGTTTAAACCATTTTATGCAGAATGGCTGAAGGCTGAAGCTTCCATAATCAATTCTGCTTGTAACTCACTTTGAAGGCTGATAAAGTGATTCATTCAGGCTGCTGTACAAACTGAATAAGTGTTCGGTGTGCTGGGATTAGGATGTGACACAATATCCGTGTCAGGGCATAGATCTTGGGCGGGAGAGACAGAGCACCAGTGCCTTGATATTGCCATTAAGAGACTCAGATTCATTATTAATCCCTCATTGGATAGAAAGACTAATGGTGAATCCGTCAAGAAGCCTGCGATATAATTTTGAAGTAAGTTATATCTCTGTACCTCAAACAAGAGTCTCATACAGTCCTCAAAGGTAGCCAAGATCGAATGTCAGAAGTTGGAACATGAGGAATTTATAAGTGCAATTATCTAATATATTTAGCCTGAAAAGATGTGCTCTAGGTTAAGATGCCCTTCCAACAAGATGACTTTTCTGACCCAGATTTCTCAGCATAATGGTCCCATTTGCTTCCTACCTGTCTGAGTGCTAATTTAGTTTTCCTTCTTGTTCCTGAAAATAATAAATCTCCTGCTTTTAGACATAACCAACAAAGTTAGAGGAAAGTAATTTCTCTGCCAGTAAAAAGTTCCCATCTACTCTTCTTAGAAAGAAATTGAAGATTCACATAAGCAGGATAAACTTTCAAACAATGCCTCAAAGGGGGCTCAAATTATCACCTAGTAATCAGGTATTAATATTTGAGTCTAAAAACCTGAGTTACCCCTGGATTACCCCCCTGCAACGCTGGAAGAGGAAACAGGGAGCAGACCTGGGAGATGCCAATGGTCCAGCAAAGTCAACAGATCAGATTCCAGCCTAAGGAGCTACAGTGGTATCTACTACATATGAGAGAAAAATGTGAGGGCCAGAAGCCTGACAGAAAATAAACTGGTAATAGAACTGGAGGAAGGGCCAGGCATGATGGCTCACGCCTGCAATCCTAGCACTCTGGGAGGCCAAGGCAGGAGGATTGCTTGAGCTCAGGAGCTCGAGATCAGCCTGAGCAAGAGTGAGACCCCATCTCTACTAAAAATAGAAAAAATTAAGCCATTCAACTAAAAATAGAAACAAAAAATTAGCCAGGCATGGTGGCTCACACCTGTGGTCCCAGCTACTCAGGAGGCTGAGGCAGGAAGATCACTTGAGCCCGGGAGTTTGTTGCCGTGAGGTAGGCTGACACCGCAACACTCACTCTAGCCTAGGGAACAAAGCAAGACTCTGTCTCAAAAAAAAAAAAAAGAAAAAGAAAAGAAAGAACTGGAGGAAGGCAAGGAATGTCCTGGACAACTGCTTTTAATGAAACAAAATGTCAGAGAGCCAAACTGGATTAAAGACATGATGGGGTATGTTTCTTAATGCATGCCTCCAACTTTATTTATAGATTAAACTAAAAGGATGATTTGAAGACTGTCAAAAATTCAGTCTTCTCAAAACCACTTACTCCCTTATTCCTATTGTTTCTTTTAGCCTGTAATTGTGCCTGCCCTGCCCACAACCTTGTAAGAAACAGTCTCAAGTGCACACGCTATCCACAGTATTGCCATGATTGATTGGATTAATAGTGGACACTTGGTCCAAGGCCAGGCAATCTGTTGTCTAGCCAGAACCCAATCAAAATACTTCCTCAAGACTTTAAATTAAGAGCCATCCCAACTCTACTCAGTGGGTAGAATGTAACCGAACTAAAGGGCCAAGTGGACTTTGGCTGACCTTGCCATTTTGGTGCAGACAAATATGTAAATAGAGACTACTAATCTGCAGGAAAAGAATAGAGCAAAATAAAGAAAGAGACAGATAATTGAGATCCTGTGGTACAAGAGAGACATAACGAGAGTAGCTGCCTTAGGTAACCGATGGCATAGCAATCCTTGAAATGCCTGTAGGTACTTTGTTTCAGTGAAGTTTCTGTAACCTTTTGTCAAATATCCTTTTGTCAGCAGCACAATTAGTTATTCCTTTAAGTTATTCCTCATGTTTTCAGAAGACCCCTACATGGGCAAAACTGTCTCCTAGAGAGAAAATTGGCTCTGGGAAAAGAGGGCATGCTAAGAACAAATTATCAAAATTGTACTCTAAAATAAAATGTATGTGCAGATACACATCTGCATATAAAATAGTATAAAATATAGATTCATTGATGTTAAATGAGACAAGCTTAACTTGCCTTTGGGAAGGCCACAGTGGGCTTCACATACAGATAACAATTGCTCATAATGATCTTGAATTCCACCAATATACATAACTCTTTTTATTCCTTTCCCTTATCTCTCAAAATAATGAAGAATATTCTGAATTTTACCTAAGGAAAAATAGCAGTAATATCTCTTTCTACAAGATGAATTTTATATAAGAAAGTTTGAGCAGGCAAAGTAAAGACAGACCATTTTATCACTTTTACAAAATACAAAGACAAGTGAATCATTTTTGTCCCTGAACCTTCAGTGGAAAGCAGGATTCAAAAAGGGAAAATATACTGTGAAAAGAACATTTTTTGATGATTTTTGGCTACAACTTGCAGGATTACCAAAAAAGAAAAGAAAAAGAGAGAGAGAAACATAACCTTAGATAACCAGAGATCTAGATCATCAGATAGGAAGACCCAAAGATAATCATCCCAATAAAATTATAAGTAAATAACATATTCAAAACCATACTTAAAATACAATCACGCCAACAAAATAAGCAGTAAGAATTTGTTTTTGTTTTTGTTTATAGATGAGAAATCTGTAGAAGGAGGAGAAATCGGCAGAAGAAAATGGAGATTTACAAAAGCCAGCAACAGCATTCTACCAGAAAACAGCTGTCCGGCAGGATGACTGTCGTTGCTTATGCAGCATGGACCCTGCTATCAGGATGACTTTATGCAAGGCAGTTCTTTCCAGAGAATCTGGAACACTGTAATGATGATTCATACCAGCTTCAAAAAATAAAATAAACAATAAAGAGATAGTGTTGAAGATTTTCAATATATTCTCACCTTAAAAAAACATTTCTATTGTTTCAAAAGAAGAGATGCCCTTGTTGCTGATTTTACATGCTTGCCTCAGTAGCTTCTTTTGTGGATGGAAAAGGGCTTTGAATTGCTGTAATAAAGACCATAATAACAGCAGGTCCAGAAAGAATTAAGTCTTGTAAACAGATCATTTTGTAAAAGAGGCTGTTTATATTAATATCAACTCTGGTTACCAGAATTTTGAGTGTCATGGGTTTCACATTCCCTATAATTCTTTGTATGTAATTCTTAGTCTTTGAACCTATGAATACATAAAATTCTCTGTAAATAGAGTGCCTAAAAATACATTTTCTTCCCCTATTATGCCCTGTAAATGTGACCTGCTTACTTTACTTGCTAGCACAGGAGTGACATGTGTTTGTCTGTCTGAAGCAGCAGTTCTTTAAGCTTAACACCACTTTTATGTTCTTTGGCATGTCAGTACTCTAGCGGACAGTCACATTCCAGCTGAAGCCACCTGAAAACAAATTCCCCAATTGTGCAAAAAAAAATGATATTTCCTGTGTAACACTACTGAACATTACTCTTGACCATTAAATTATGTTAAGAATTTAACAAAACAAGCTATAAAAATGGAAAGAACAAAAACATAAGAAGTTCTTCGGTCTTACATCTTATTCTATCTAATATCACATGAATTTTTACAGGCTCACTGCCATGTAATTAATCTATTCATGCAAAAAACTAAGTCCATCTCTTCACTCAAATGAGAAAGTAAATGTTTTCATGTGATGTCATCATTTTACATCATCTTGGCTTCAAAAGGAGGTCAATTGTCCACCAGGGGAAGAGTCTTGAGGTCACGCTCATGGAGCTTAACCATTAGTAAACCATGGATGTGGTCCCCACTGCTCCGATGTATGAATTATTCAAGGGAAGGGACCTCATTAGCTGAGGGTTGAAAATCCAATTCCAATTATCCCTCAAGAATATCCTAGACAGAAAATAAGGCAGAATTTATTGGAGAGAGAAAAAACTACCTATTTGGTCAAGATTTATGATTCCTGTTTTATACTCAGCTCACTCATTTACTTCTACTCAGAGAGGTCACAAGATGCTCTCATAAAAGGAAATAGAAAAAGACAACGACCATCCTTAACTTGATCTTAGGCCAAAGAAGTCAGAAGCCCAGAACAGTGGACCCACGCCAGGAACACAGCAGTTCTCATGACATCTGATCAGGGAAGGCAGGACAGGACCAGTCAGAGCACCTCGTCTCCCATGCCATGAGCAAACTGGGTACAACATCATTTCTGATCTAAACTAGGAAATAAACACCATCCCATGTACAGGTTCTTGAATAGATGAGAAAGAAAATACTGGCAGTGTCCAAGAAAGTAACAGAAGAGTAAAATTCAGTGAGCAAAAAATAAATAAATATTCCAACTCTATGTTGCAGCCATATCCCAGAAATCTTGTGGCAAAGCCAATGTGTTCAAATTTAAACTGCCACCCAAACATACTTCCAAGTGCATCAGTGGTTGGTTTGCTTGTCTTTAATTAATATCAACATTTACAGGTCATTGGAACTCAGTTTCCATGTCAATAAAATGACAGAGTTATACTAGAAGATATGTATCTGTATAAAATTACAAAACATAAAATTGTATACTACATATTACTATACAATATAAAATATATATAATTATATATATCATTTGATTCATTAAATGACCCCCTAAAGCAGGGTAAATCTCAACACAAGCTAAGAAGTAATATTCATTTTAGCTTCTGCCCACCTCTACACATTGTGCCCAACATTTCCGGGCATACACATCTGCCCATGACCCAAATCTGTATAATCCTTCCAGTTGCATTATCTGATAAATAGATGTACAATACTTGCTAATAATGGCTTTATATGTTACTCTTTTCATGGGGCAGTTGTATGTTAGTAGAAGACTATAGGAAATACAGTGCCTTAGTCCAAATGGTAGAATTTCAAGCCCAGCTCTAAATCAACAGGAAAAAAAAACTGGGGGTTGGGGCATTGCTTTTGAACTGCACAAACTTGATAGTTGTGCACTGCACATGCCTTGAGAATTTCAATTGGTTAGTTTTCTCAGAATTTACAAAAAGACTGTTCTAAATTCCCAGTATACTCCTTTTATCAGTTGACTATTGCCACAAAATTGCTGTATAATAATCAACCACAAAGTCTTAATTACATATTAATACAATAAAAAACATATGTTTTTCACACTTTAAGGGATTCTGCTGTTCCAGGCTACACGTGCTAGACTTCTCGCTCGTCTGTGGTTTGGCTAGCTCACTCATGCATCTTTAGGTTGGTGGTGCACCATGCAACTTCATCCTTCCTGGGACCAGCGGGTGATCTGCACACGACCTTCTCATGGAGATGGCAGAGATGAAAGAGTGCAAGTGTATTAGACAAAAATCTCTAAAGGAGCCAGATGTGGTGGCTCACACCTGTAATCCCAGCAGTTTGGGAGGTGAGGTGGGGGGATTGTTTGAGGCCAGGAGTTCAAGACCAGCCTGAGCAAGAATGAGACCCCATCTCTACAAAAAATAGGAAAATTATGCAGGCATAATGGCACATATCTGCAGTCCCAGCTATTGGTGGTGGGGGTGCTGAGGCAAGAGGATCGTTTGAGCCTGGAAGTTGGAGGTTGCAGTGAGCTGTGATCACGTCACTGCACTCTAGCTCGGGCAACAGAGTGAGGCCCTGTCTCACCAAAACAAACAAAAAAAACCCTTCTATTTTATTTGAGCCTTTAACGACACTACTAGGTAGGCAGGGTATGTAATTTAAACCCATTTCGCAGGTTAGGAAAATAAGAGTCAGCAAAGTTAAATATCTTCTCCAAAACTACTTATAAATAGGAAGGCAGTAACCATCCAAGATATCAGATCCCTAGTCTAGTGTTGTTTCTAGCACCTTTCACTAAATCCTCATCCCCAACTCTATCTCTAAATCCCACTTTTAAAACCAGGGGATTTGGGAAACAGAGAATCAGGCAGAATAATAAAGTGGGATCCGTAAACAGCCTCTATGAGTAACTAACTCTCATTCACCTGTATAATCTGTGGCTGCAAAGAACTGACCAAAGCATGATACTCACTTTCATGTGTTTCTGATGCGCACCCCGAGCACCGGACTCTTGAGTCCGCTTCCCCAATCTTTCGTAGAAGAGGAAGAGTGGGAGCATGTATTAGATTCCTGCAGCTGCTATAACATATTACCACAAATTCGGTGACTTAAAACACTGCGATTTCTTCTCAACAGTTCTGAAGACCAGAAGTCTGAAAATAGTTTCAAGGTGTTGGCAGGGCCTCATTACCTCCAGAGGCTCTCCCAGAGAATCCATGTCCTTTCCTTTCCAGCTGCCGGAGCTGTGTTCCTTGGCTCGTGGTCCCTTCCTCCACCTTCACAGCCAGCAGAGTCGCATCTTCGAATTTCTCTCTTCTTCCACCATCGCATTATCTTCTCTTCCATCGGAAAATCTCCCTCTCCCTTCCTCTCACAAGGAAACATGTGATTGCATTTGGGGTCCACATGGATCCCCAGGATGATCCCACCTCAAGATTCTTAATTTGAACACATCTACAAATTTTTTTTTTTTTTTTTTTTGCCATATGAGGTAACATTCACATGTTCCAGGTTTTAGGACCCAGATATCTTTGGGGACCATTAGTTAGCCTACCACAGGGACCAACAGAAACAAGAGCACATTCCTTCTTAGGATTTGTGCAGGAAAAGTTGGAATAAAGTAGAATTATTTTTGTAATCATGGTTAAAATGGTGCCACCGGCTAAGTCGTTTCAAACAGCGTTTTAGTGAGTCAAGTGTATTGTCCTGCTCATTCTGTTTTCCGTAAAAGAATTGTGTGCTAAAATTTCTCAACTAATTTTCAACAACTCTTTTCAATCAAGTAGCTTTTTCATTTCCAATTGATGCATAAAGTCAGGCAATTATCATAGAAATGGAACTATGTGGTGAAAGTTAAATATATTTTCTTTTAAAATGTATTTCGAAGGTTTGGCCACAGAGTTTTTCTCAAAGAAACAATTATTTTAAGCATTAAATTGAATGTTAACACTCTGAATATGTATGAGTCCTCTGTCTTCGTTGGTCTTTGTTTTTTGTGGGGAAAGTTGTGCCCCAAAATCACATAAATATGCTATTTTAGTTGTTTCTAATGCTTTCCATTATTTTGTTTTATTTTATTTACAATTTTATTTTGAAAAATGTCAAATAAATACAAAAGCAGGCTGACGGAGTGGCTTACTCTTGTAATCCTAGCACTTTGAGAGACTGAGGTGAGAGGATCAGTTGAGGCCAGGAGTTCCGAGACCAGCCTGAGCAACATAGTGAGACCCTATTTCTACAAAAAATTTAAAAATTAGCCAGGCCTGTAATCCTAGCTACTGGGGAGGCTGAGGCAAGAGGATTGCTTGAGTTCAGGAGTTTGAGGCTACAGTGAGCTATGATAGTGCCACTGCACTCCAGCCTGGGTGACAGAGCAAGACTTTGTCTCAAAAAAAATAAAAAATAAAAGCAGAGAAAATAACATAATAACTCCAGGGACCCATCACCAGCTTCCACAGTTACCAACACTCAGGCACTGTTGTTCTATATACCTCCCACCACTTTTTTTTTTTTCTGGGTCATTGTAAAGCAAATCCAAGACATCATAAAAATTTCTCCTTAAATGTTAGCTTTTATTGTGAAAAGGAGGCCCTTTAAGAAATATTTTAATTGATATATAATGTTGCATCAATAACACATTTGACACAATTAACAATAATTCTTTAACAGCTTTCAATATTAGTTGGTCTTCAGTTACTTCCACTTATTTCAAAAATGCCCTTTCATAAACAGTGTGCTCAAATCAGAATCCAAACAAGATTACTATTATTTTTAAATCTCTATTATATCTGTAGTTCCTGGTCCTTTTTCATTCCATTTTTTTTTCTTTTTATAACTTTTCTTCTTTTTCTTGATTAGTATTGCTGAAGGTCTACCAGCTTTGGTTTTGTTAATATTCTTTTTTTTTTCAGTATATTATGGGGGTACAAATGTTTAGGTTATATATATTGCTCTTGCCCTACCCCTCCAAGTCAGAGCTTCAAGCATGTCCATCCCCCAGATATTCTTTATTATTTTCTGTGGCTCTTGTTCTGATTTATTTTTTATTGTGGTAAAATATACATAGTATAAAATTTACCATTTTAACCATTTTAAGTGCACAATTCAATGTCATGAAGTATATTCATAATGTTGTGCAACCATCACCAGTATCCATTTTCAAAATTCAGAAATAAGCAATTTTATAAGAAGACTGAAAAAAGTGACTTTAATTCTTCAAGACAACTTTTCTCCTGAAAAATAGGATAAATGGAGATTTCAGAATCAATATTTATAAATTCATTGGAAGTTTTCGATATCACGCCAATTTTTAAATCTCTGGCCTGTTTCACACTTGGGTAGCCTTAACTGATATTTAATAAATGTTATTTACAAGAAGGATGCATTAAATCCTCATCCAAATAAATGTCAACAGCCCGTCAAACAGCATCATACAGTAAATGAAATTGCTGGTTTCATCCAAGGCTCATTGAATTATAATGCTGTTGATAAAGATTAACTTACTAAGGAATGGCATCTGAATTTATAGGGACTGGTTTACTCCCTGAAATGCTTGCACCCCGTCAACAGTCACTTAGCCATTTTCCTTGCTATTATTATTAATTAGAAATGATACAATCAATTCTCAGGAGTATAACTAGCAAGCAAGCTGTTGGCATTCTTCATTGAAAACATAGTGGGACGAAAGCAATTAGCAAAACTGTAACTTGATTAAAACAATTGGTAAATTGAAGAGAATCTCAACAATACAGATTGTTCCTCTAGTTCTGTTGCCAAGATTTTGAATTAAAATACATGTATTTTTTTTTTAACTAAGCCTTTATTCAAAGAAAGCAAGAGGATAAGAAATCAGACATCCTGAACCCTGCATAGAACATTCCACATGAGACTGGTTTATGGCATCACAACTCACCATCTTAGAAAATGTGAGAAACCCAGTCTATGAAGGGCAGGCCATTAATTACTGTGATGCATGGGTCTCCATGAAAATGAAATTTGTCTCTGATTGAAAAAAATTCATAGGATTGAGGAAGAGAGGAAAGGAGAAGTGATCCTATTTTTACATTTCAACTAAATATGAAGATAACACTGGAGAACCTGCGTAAGGAATAAAGTATGGAATTACTTTCATGGTGTATGAACATCATGGTCATTGCTAGTCTGTCATAATATTCTTTAAGGGATGTTCTATCCCAGGACTTTAGATTTCAGCTCCTGGCTGGTACCAGCCTACAAAAGCATCAGCATGAATTAAACAAGGAAAGATCACAAAACCCTGAACGAAACAATGGGAGGTTGATGAGGTTTGGCTTCTTAAATGTACAACTAAAATAAAACAGGACAGAAGATCCTTCTCAGAGACAAAGGAAGCAGCTTTGCAGAGGAGTAAACAAAGATGCCTCAAATACAGTTATCTTAACTAAATAGGAATAAGATAAAATGGATGATCGAACAATTTTATGTCTCCAGCTGATTTTCTTGATTCGTAGAAGGAATAAGCGAGCCAGCTCCGGAGCCAACGTGTCAATCGCTCATTAACATGGGGGTGCCTATCACGTGCTGGCACTGTGCTAGGTGCTAGGGACAGGCCAGGGAACAACAAATATATTCTCATCTTCGTGAAACATGCACCCTGGTGGAAGAGGCAGATGATAGATAAGTAGATATATTTTCAAAATAGGGCTCACAACCCAAGTTTGGCAGAAGCACATAAGTAATCACAGCAATGTTTGCAGAAGCAAGAACAATACCCCCTGGGAAACATGAGTGCTCACTCTCTAATCACTGATTATTATGTATATGTCTTCACTTGATAAAAGGTGGTTCTTTTACAACAGTCAGCCAGATGTTCACAGAGTCACGTTTTATTGATGATGCTGGTTATGGACGTAAAAGCAAAATGAAAGAATAGTTGTGTGTGCCAAGGACTTAGGAAGTTGAGCTTCTCCAGAAGTCTTCCTAGCTATTGCTAAGGGTCAGAACCAAACAGCATCTATTTTTATAGGGCCGCATACATGCAGACATATTCAGAGAAGACAAGGAAGTGCAATGCATGCAACATAACCCTGCTGTCTGCACACAGGACGTGGCTGAAAATGTCTCCCTAACACAGCAACCTTCGTTCCTCACCTGTCCGGCTGCTACTCTCTTACGCTCCGCTTTATCTCATTACAGAGGAAAGAGGTGCAGAAGCACGTGCCGACTTCCCCACCACACTTCCCTGATTGGTATGGATTAAGGAAGCCTCCATTCCCTGCCCAATCCATTCCCTCGGCCTGTAAATGTCTCTCCTAAAAGTCCCATCCGAAGTCCTTCTTTGGAGCTAGATGTTGGGGGCCCAGTTTATATTCAAATGTTTCCACTTGAGCCATCCACACAGTGGTTCTCAGCACTAATGGCACATGAAAATCGCCTGAGAGGTTTTTAAAATTGTTGGTGGCTGGGCCCCATCCCCAGAGATTTGATTTGATTGGATGGTGTAGAGCTCAGTGTGGATAAGTTCAAAAAGCTACCCAGGTGTTTCTAATGTTGCAGCCAAAGTGAGGAACAGCTGCATTAATGTACTGGCGTGAGTTGGTTTGTCCCTTAGATAACAGAGCCTGCCTGCAAGAAGAGAGCCCGTTTCACCAGGAAGCAAGCACGAGGAGCACACTGCGTAAAAACCCCTGGAGTGGGTGCAAGAATGGAGAGACTTGATGAGCCCAGGGCCATGAAAAGATGCAGGGAACACTGAGAAGGCACAGACTCTGTTAGCCTCTAAATAAGATCCTGGTGAAATAAGGTGTCTTAATCTCCGGAGCTTGGGTTGTAAGATAAAGAGGGCTGGTCCTGGGGAGAAGCTGCCAATTGAGATACCCAGAGGGGCCAAGGAAGAAATATAGAAAAATTAAACAGTTCACCTTGAGACTGTGGCAAGTAAGAGAGCCTGTCCCCTGTCCAAAAGCGGCAGCTGAGATCAGCTTGAGCAAATTGTTGCCAAACAGAACACAGACCCAGGGAAGCAGAGTACTAACGTTTCAAGTTCCCAACAAATATTAACCTTTGGGATTCAATAAGGAGAAATCAGGATTGCCAAAATTATAAGTTATTTTATATTTTTCTTAATATTTTATTTACATTTTTAAATAATGAGTGACCATAATAATCAGAGAATGATTTATTGTGATAATAGTAAAACTCAAAAAGTTCAGAGGTTTTCTATAAAGATAAGGACATAGTAATAAATGCATGATTTATCATTACTATGAACCAATATACTTTGATAAGATTGTATCTTTCAATAACATAACAACATAAATGTCAAATAAAATATTTAGAAGTTGAATGATAATGCCATAAATATTTAATATTTTAAAAGATATTCTTAAAATAAATCTTTAAAGCAGAAATATCATCAATTGTCCTATCCAGTCATCTTGATCTTTGTTTTGTGACAAATATTACAAATTTTTTTTTCATTTTGTATTAATATTCTTTGAATTAAGAATGAATCTAAAAACATCTTTTTACTGGATATTAGAGTATTTGTTGCTTCAAATAATCTCATTTTCATATATGTTTTGATTTTGACATTGAAATCAAATTGAATTGAAATTTATTAGCTTTTGCTAATAAAGATTTTAGATCAGTTTGTGGCTTCGTGTCAGAGTATTCCACAAAAATGTACGTATCTTTCCCTTTGCATTTCTCTGTTAAAGTATTTGCAAGGATAGTAAGTACTATCTTTAGATAGTGAATATTTAGACACTGGAAAACACCAGCAAACATTATTGGATGGTATTCTACCAACACAAAACTCAGATCTTCCAGCAATGTTAACAAGCACTACTGGAATCATGTTAAAATTGCCAATTAGAGACTTATTTTGCCTGCAAAACTTGTTATTTCTTGGATCACCATTCATAGGATTTGTATATAGTATATGATGTATGTAAATTTATTTATATTAATATATGTTTCATTTATGAGAATGGCTCACTGTGAGAAACAGTCAGGACCAGGACCGCAAACACCCACTTGTGGTACCGTAACAACAAGCACAAGCAAGACCTAGTGATTATATCACAACCACTTCTCTCTTACATGTTCCTGTCCCAGTTCCTAGAAATGTCCAACTTGACTTTTGACTGCATATGTCAGCTCTTCTTGTTCTTCTTTTGACTTGACTTCAGTGGATTCCTTCAAACCAGTAACAATTCTCCGCTGATTAACAAGCATTCATTGTTTCAGGAGAATTTGTTTCTGAGATCTTGGCTAATTTTCTTCTGGAATCCAGAATTTGAAAAAAAAAAAAAAAAAGAACATGCAATTTCCGAGAGTTACAAGAATTTCTGCATGGAAATACTATGGCTGACCAATGACTGATTAGTAAATACAGGTAATTGAGAAAATGTAACAGTGTTCAAGATTTCCCAAACATGGGCGCCATGTTCTAGTAAAGCACTTACTTCAGGTCCACATACATGAGCTAAAATAGAGTTGTCCATCACCATCCCCAGCTCTGTGACTTACTCAAGTGCAAGAGTGTCCCATCATGCTAAGAGAACCCTCAAGATCATCAAGATTCCAAAGAGATAACTCAGAGACCTTTCAGGGAAATAAAGAAAAAGTAGAAAAATACTTGATCCTGGGCATCTCCACTTATATCTGTTATATTCAGCAAAAGATTACTGCTTCGCGGGAAAAAAATTCTTTAAAAATATGAAACAATTTATATAGGAAACAGTACAGAATTGGAAACACAGTAGACTTTTCAAGTTTGTTTAAATAAAATTCTTCCAGAAACAACATCCTGACCTTATCCTGTCACCCTGAAAATCCATTTAGAGGATCATTGATTTTCACTGGATGTCAAACCTCTTGGACTGGGTCTGCACCCCTCCCATTATCCTCCATCCTACACACCAGTGCATTGAATTTCTTCCTTTTAAAATCCAGTTCCATTGGTAATAAACCTTGTGAGTGGTCAGCTTGCTTTCATTGTTATACTTCTAACCATTTTTCAAGACTCATCTGAGGCAGCCACACAGTCTAAAGAGCTAGGGAGAGGAAGTGAAGATTGTGCCAATTTAGCTCTATTACCCCCAATGCCTAATTGCATAATTAAAATTTGGTAAATGACCCAGAAAACAGTAGCCAGGAGTTCACAGCTAAGAAATATGAACATCAAGCAATCCCACAGAGGGATCTTTCTACAGCCTTCACCCACCCATTTCTTTTTGTCATCCTCTAATTTTATCCATGTATTTCCTTTTTACCTCCTTCCTTCTTTCCTCCTGTGTCATTGCCCTTTCTTCTCTTCTTTATCTGCTGCTCCACCTACCTTTTTCCCCTCAAAACTTGGCTTAGACACATGAAAAGTGCATAAACATTGAAGTCAGATGAAAGAGAATAAATGTTGGAAAATGGAAAGCATGTACACATTAAACCATTCCACAGTTGTTTGTCCTTGGATGATGTGTTTAAGTTCTGTAAGCTTTATTTCCATCTTTGTAAATGAAGAAGATAATATGTATTTCATAACGTTATGAAAACTAAATGGAAATAATGTATATAAAGCATATCTCTATTATCTGTCACAATATGTATTCAATAAATAGTAACTATTATTATTCATTATCATCAGCAACAAAATTTGCTATGCCTTCTTCCCCATATTGTGCTCTTCTGAACTTTCTTTGCCTCTCATCATCTTGAATCCTACAGAGATGATGATGATGGATGATGGTGATGAGGATGATGATGGAGGAATAAGGGGAGGGGGAGTGAATTGCAATTCGTTTAATGCCCCTGATGCACCATATCCTGTACTAGATGTTTAACATACATCATGTGATTTAATTCTCACAATATTGCTACTAGATAGATCCTAGTATTATCATCATCCCTATTCTACAGATGAGAAATGGAGCTTAGGAGAGTTGAATTAACTGGACCAAAGTTCACAGAGCTAGTAAGTTGCAGGTATGGAATTTGAAACCAGTGTCTATGTCCATAAGCACTACAAAACTTGCCTACCCAAGAGCTCTCTCCACCATCAGAGGCAAACCCGTCAGCAGTGATATATCTTACCCTACATTTAGAGATTTTCTTTAAAGACAAGTATATAGATGCTTATGGAGTAAAATATTGTAGAGAGAGAGAGAGAGCCTGTTGAACAGCAGTGCAAGTGCCTGATGGAGCTGTTTTCATGAATTCCTAAACCTGCAGTGACGGCAAGGCTCGGGATCTATGCTGTGCTTTGAGATTTAGTTAGGGAAAGTTCATGGCTCTTTTATGTTCCCTTTAACTATCTCTGACTTCATCCCAAAGACTAAGGAATGTTGCTACAGACTGGTCAAGTTACTGGACTACAGTTTCAAGAGATGGACTTCCAAAGGGGTTGAAGTTCAATGTACATGATTGTGATCTTTCTTTACAGGTATTTTATTCCTAGAGGCTAAAGAAAGTAGAGATAGGATTGACCCAAAGAAGGTCTGATTAAACTCTGACTTTAGGCCAGGCGCAGTGGCTCACGCCTGTAATCCTAGCACTCTGGGAGGCAGGAGGATCATTTGAGTTCAGGAGTTGGAGACCAGCCTGAATAAGAGCGAGACTTCGTCTCTACTAAAAATAGAAAAAAATTAGCTGGACAACTAAAAATATATTATAAAAAATTAGCCGGGCGTGGTGGCACATGCCTGTAGTCCCAGCTACTTGGGAGGCTGAGGCAGAGGATTGCTTGAGCCCAGGAGTTTGAGTTGCTGTGAGCTAGGATGACGCCACGACACTCTAGCTTGGGTGACAAAGCGAGATTCTGTCTCAAAAAAAATAAAATAAAACTCCACTTTATTTTGGACTGAGAGAAAGTAAGGGTGGCCTCAAGCACCTGGATTTGAACAATGAACAGTGTCGTACACAAAAGGGAACCAAAAACATGAATAGTGCTTAAACTGGAAAAAATAGAAAAAGAAAGTAAATTAGTAGAAATATGTTAAGGGAGGGGGAGATGATCCTCCTCCATGATAAAATTCTCACAGACCTGAGGAATTCCAGATGAAAAGGTTTGGCCGCTTAAGACTAGAGGCAGGCCAAGAAAACCTTACAATTGTGCTAGGGCAAAAAAATATGCAGAGGTCATGAATTATTCTTAGGAGAGTACCTGTTATAAATGCAGACCACCCTGCTACAACAAAGAATGAGCACTACATCCTTAGAGACAACCCACAAGTTATGGACTGAATTATGTGCCCCCAAAATATATTAAAGCTCTGACCCCCAATGTGACTATATCTAGAGATAGGACCCTTAAGAAAGTTATTAAGGTTAAATAAGGCCATAAACGTAGGGCCCTAATCTGATAGAACTGGTGTATTTACAAGAAGAGGAAGAGATACCATAGTTTTTCTCTCTCTCGATCTCTCTCTGTCTTTCTCTTTCTATCTCTATCTCTGTCTCTATCTCTGTCTCTATCTCTGTCTCTCCCTCTCCGCATGCACAGAAGAAAGGCCATATGAGGACGTAGCAAGAAGATTGCTGTCTGCAAGCCAGGAAGAGGGCCCTCATCAGAAACCAAATCTGCCAGCACCTTGATCTAGGACTTCCAGCCTCTGTAACTGTGAGAAAATAAACTCTGTTGTTTAAGCCATTCGGTCTGTGGTGTCTTGCTGTAACAACCTGAACTGACTAATACATAACGCTAACTCAGGAATGGAGCCCAAAGAAGTAGAAACTCAAAAGACAGATAGAAAAAAATTAGAGGTTTTAAATAAACAAAATGGACACCAAGAAAAGAAGAACTCAGGAAAGATCTGAGGGTGGGCAATGCCACTATAGCAGGTTGCTAAATTTTGCAGAAAGATAGGAGTTTTAGATGCCACCCGTGGAGAAAAGACAGTATGAACAGTGGTGGATTTCCCCCTGACTACAAGAGCTACTGTATCACAATTAACCTCCTGATGGGTGAGTCCTCCCTACTGAGCTGTAAGTTCACCGGTCCTTCACTCTGGAGAACTGGCATAGATTGATTACCACCTGGCAAAGCTGGAACCAAGAAGTCTTTGTCTTTCACCCTCTTCCCTTTATTCTATCCATCAACTTTCCCCAGATAAATCTCTGTTACAGTCCACGGTCCGTATCACCAATGCAGATTTAGAAAACAATACGTGTTAAGTTCCAACTAATACTTTGTCGTAAGGAAACGTGACTGCTGCTCTAACTGAGAGTTGCTGAAGCAGGAACATTTGGTGCTGCAATTTCATGTGCTCTGCGTGTCGTTGGAACTTTAGAACCAAAAACACACGTGGGAGTTGGAATTAAGATAATCCAAATTTTGAGATATCTGATGGTGCTAAAGGAACCACTTCAGTTCCAGGAAAAGAGGGCTGCAGTAGAAAGAAACTCAGATTCCAAATAAGCCACCACTGACACAGAAAGAGCCGACCGAGAAGGAGATGAAAGAAATTGGGGAAAATAAGCTCTTTTATACATATTTGACAACAAAAATAAAGGAGATTTGTTTTATTGTGACTTTAATTCCTCTGATGAAATGAAGGATTGACTTACTAAGGGAATTCATGTTGCTCAACTTTAGGTTTATTATATTATATCATTATGAAGTAGATGAACCCAGATTGAAATCCTGCATCCATCGCTTATGAACATATTGTTTTCACGAACTTAGTGTCTCTGAGCCTTTGGTCTCTTATCTGTAAAATGAGATTTATGATACTAACCATCTCAGAGTATTAATATGAGAATCAGGTTAAATAATGCCTGAAAGGTGTTTTGCACATAATAATTGTTCAAGAAATGTTAGATAATATTATTGCTAGTATTTTTATCTGTATTTTCCTCTGGTGAAAATAGTAAAACACTATTTGGTAACACTACGTGGTAAGCTGTGTGGGGGGGGAGAGTTGGAGGAGGAGCATCTAGCCTAAGCGACCTCTTACTATGTGCTATACACTGTATTCTATTACTATTATATTTTTATTTATTATGTATTTATATAATTCATTTATTTCTTATTAACCATAACCTTATGGAGTAGGTACAATTACTTTACGGATGACAGAAGCAACTGAAAAAAGTTCAGAAGGAATAAGCGTTTCACCAAGTCACCACAGGTAGTAATTACTGACTCTAGAATACAAAACCCAAATGATTTGACTCCAGGGTCTGTGAGCTTGATGAGGATCAAATGAAACATATTTCAACAACATTCAAGTCAAAAACAGGAAGGAAGTGTAGTGTACAGAGCAGTCTTGGGGATAACCTCAAAAAGTCTTCCAGATTAGAGGCATTCATAAAAGCCTTGAGAAACCGAACTGCTCATCTCGTAGTCACAGGTAAAAGGCAGGGATTGACCCAGTGGGCCTATAAAAGTGGAATCAGGACTGATATTTTCCTGATTTTCATGTCTCTTTCTGCTCCTAAAGACAAGGAGTTTGCCTCTGTATTGTTTGATTCCTGTCCTTGAATGTGCATTTTTCAAGGGATTTAAAGATCATGTGTATAAATGTATATTCTTTCTCTGCCTTCTCTTGATTCCTTGAAGCTGAAGGAGGAAGACAGGAACAGAGCCTGCTCTTTTACAGGAAAAAATTTGTCCATCTCCGCTTCACTCTTGTCACCTTCTCTCTCATAGACCTATTTTATCCCAACTGCTAGGTAAAGATGAGCCTGGAGATGACTCCCTCCTGAGAGTGTCCAGAGCTGCTTGTTCTTTTATTCATCCTTGCTGGGTGCCTCTTGCCCTTGCCATTGGAGCAGAAAGATCTGAGACTTTGGAATGCATTTAATGGGAAGGAAACAGAAGGGATCAGTGATTATTATCCTTGAGTACACATTAGAATCTAATGCGTTAGGTTTTTGAAATTCTGTTGGCCAAGCCACATCCTATACCAATTTAGCCAGGATCTTTGGTGGCAGGGGAAAGGAAAACCCAAGCAACAATCTTATTTCAATCTCAGATCATTCCAATGAGGAACTAGTGAAATAAACCACATAACCTATTTTGGTTGTAGACCTCAGAGCACTAAGGATGGGCAAAAATAAATTCTCCATATGTCTCAGTGTAAACTATTAAAGTTCTATAGTAGATTTGGGACCAGAGTTAGAGCAAAATAATGTTCCTTGTTTCCATCATTTTATTCCATTAGTATATGTTCCCTTTGGAGACTTTGCATAATTAAACCAGAATAGTATTCCAGGGTTTGGGATCAAATACTCTTTGGGTCAAATATGATCCATACTTTCCTACTGCATAATATTTCTAACAAACTGCAGAGCCCACTATCTTTCTAATTACAATAGTGCTCTTTTCCCTTCCCGTTTCCCTCAAGTTTTCAGCAGCACTTTAACTGAAAATTAGGACCTATCTAATTATAATGTGGTTCCTGAAATACCAGAAATGATTTTTAAAGTATCATAAAAACACTTTCAAAAGGAGGGAAAATGTATGTGACAGAAATACAACACATCAGCCAAAACTTCTATTTACATGTATCGTGAAACAAAAATCATGGTTCTATTTGCCCTATAACTATGAAAAATTAAATTTTTATCTTCTCCAAGGAAGGAAATTTTAAATCAACAACAACAAATAATAAAACTATGCACAGAGAAAGAGGTTAAAACACCAGTATCAGAATGAAACAACCATGGCCACAGACTGTGGCTCTTAATTTAGTTCACACGTTACAATCTCCTAGTGAGCTTTATAAAGAACAATTGAACCAGAATCTTTAGAAATGAGACCCATGCATCATATGTTTTGTTTTGTTTTGTTTTTCTTATGCTCCCTAGGTGATTCCAATGTTCAGCCAAGATTGAGAATCATTGTTCTAAGAAATGGTATTTCAGGACCTTGGACAGCCATATGCTGATTTGGCAGTAAGAAGAAAAGAATAATAAATTGAGAAACTGTCTGTATTTGAGACAGAGTCTCTCTCTGTTGCCTGGGCTAGAGTGCAGTGGTATCATCATAGCTCACTGCAACCTCAAACTCCTGGGCTCAAGCAATCCTCCTACCTCAGCCTCCTTAGTAGCTGGGACTACAGGAGCACACCACCCGATCCAGATAGAGACACTGTTTTCAAACGATTACTTTTTACTGGATTTTACTCCTCTACTTTTGATAGAATAATATTTATAAGACATAGTGGCATTTTCCTTTTTATTCTGCTATAAGAAAAGAAAGATTATAATAAATGGAAATTTTATGGGACAGACAAGAACATAAAGGCTAAACAAAACACATCTGTAGGACAACTTTGGCATATGTAACATCAACCTGCAACTGATGAAATCAACAAAAAAATAAAAAATAAGAAACTTTCTGTCTTACCTCAAACTAAGGTCAATTAATTCTCAGGCCATAATGTGCTATGATTTATGGGATACTTAGGGAGAAAGATCCTTTCACTATTTATCATCAATCTTCCTACTTCCCAGACAAATTATATTAGCAAATTTCCGTTTTGCAAAGCACCTGTTGATTGGGTCACTATAGGTCATACAATGCAAAAACCTATTGCAATTACCTGGCTAATTCATGATGAGCAGGGCATTACCACAGCATTCAGGGCACTTCGTTGTCATTTTCACTACAATATAGGCAAATTATTTATTGGAAAACCAGATAAAGCAGTTCATATTTATCAGACAAAACCATAGAGGCACTATGCAAATACCTCAACCTTTTCTATCAAATGTGGTATTTCAGTCAGTTAATCATTGAAAGCACGTTTCATTAAACAAATGAGTCTGACTGTGAAGGCCTAAAGCTAAACAAAACTCTTTTTATCCAATTGATCATAGGGAAATTGAAAATGCCTACATTATCATATTTATTTATAACTAATTAGGCTCTGGAAATCAAAAACGAGAGAGAGGTTTGTTTTCTCTATCAATAAAATAAATCTTTTTCATAGTATTTTTTAAAAGAGAAGGGCTTTTCAGGCATCTGGTTCATCTTACGGATAATTGTGGCCTTCCTAATGATTTTAAACTTCTAATTTTAGTTTAGAGCTTAGACTCAGAGTCAAAAGCCAATTTTTCAAACCACGCATTGCCACTCCTGCCCCATCCAATGAGCTTTGTGTAAGGCTCTGTCCAAAGAGAATGGTGAGCACACTGGACCATGCTTCCTGTGACTTTGAAAACAAAAACCATTAAAGCATAATCTCAGAAATATTTGCAGTTGCCAACAATTCCATCTCTGAGCTAAAGTCATAAATACTTGACTAAATTCCAAAGCAATATTTATGAGATTTTTCCCTTGAGAAACAATTGTGATCTCTAAAAATGTCTGTGGTTAAAAAAAAAATCTAGTTGCAAATGTATGTTTCTTTCCGGTTTCACAAAACTTTGAAATCTGTGGGACAAGAGGCCCTAGGGCTTATCTCTTTAACCCTGATCTCTGCCTGAGCGCCACCTACAAAACTTAGAGCCTTAGGCTACTCTAAGGGGTTGCTTAGTTGCTTTGGCTAAAAGCCTCTCTGGTAGGTCCTGCTTTTTTGTATTGTGGCTAAACCCTGACCATTAATTAGGAACTGGAACAAAACCACTGCAAACACTGGAAGGCTAAGCAAATTGGTTTCCAAAGCATATATTTTTGAGATTGATTAGCCATATGGACAAACAGAGATACCAAATGTCACTAGCATACAGTGCATTATCTATCCTGAATTCTGTATTCACTTCCCTAGGGTATAATAAAGTCTGTGTTACTAAAGAACATAACAGAAAAAGGACCTAGCAATTTATAATAAAAACTAATGAGGTAGGTGGCTAATCTAGAATTGATAGAGAGTAGATAGAAAGTTTTCCCCCAAGTGAAAATTTTGCTCTTTCTAGTTATTTTTTGTGTTTCTTTATTGAAGTGAAAAATCCCATTAACACAAAATTAATCATTTTAAAGTGAACAAAACAATGTCATCTTTCTAGGTATTTTAAAGCCTAGACTAGCTAACCATGCCATGCCAATGCTAAAAGTGAAAGCTACTATTAATCAGACTGTTTTGTACTTTATTTTTATGTCATGTTTATGCCAAATGAAAGGTTCAACTGATTTTTCCCATTGAACTGACTTTATTAGACACAGCTGACTCAAATCGACTAATTATTCAGAATATGCTTACGTAACACTAAAATAATAGATCAACCAGAAGGAAAATAATAATCGAGGAGATTGTGTTCTCATGCATTCAGCTAACAGGCAACATTTTTACTTTTTAGTCTACCTTTGCAATATCTTAGAGCTATAACTCAGCAGTAACTCCATTGAACCCTGAGACCTCCGCAAAGAGAAGCCCTGTGCACAGGTACAGGAGACCTGACCTCGTCTCCATCACCGCTCAGAGTTTACAAATGCCTTTGACAGCAGTGGATTCAGCTTCTCTGATCCTGCCTGGGGAAGAATTATACCATGATACTTGAACTCTTTCATACTAAGCAGGAAGCCTGGGCAGAGAACAGCAAATTTAGAAAACATACAAAGTCTGCTTTGTAGAACTTCCAAATTACTAATCAGAGTCCTTCTTCTGCCTTGTCACACTCCAGATGACCAGTGAATTTCTGTGCCTCTGTATACTCAGGCCTGGGTGCAGCATCCTAAACCTTTCTCAACTCTCATCAATCTAGCACTTTACGCCCAGTGCTTCATTGACTGCTTTTGACGGTAGAGTGAACAACTCAGAACTATAAAGCTAAAGGCTGTTAACTAATGACACCTCACATTATTATTGTGCTTTAGTCTCAGAGACACAAAGGGGAACCAATGAGAAGACCCTCAAACCTCTTGCTAATCTGAAGGGGAGAATGGGTTTGGGGCACCTCAGTCCCTTCTGTGATCCTGTAACCACAGTTGTGTTCTGTTTCCCTGATAAGGCAGATCTTGAGAGTGTTTATTTTATGCTTCAGAAATTACAAATGTTAGTCTAGGGGCAGAGCTTTCACTCCGGAATCACCTGTGCAGCTTTTCGATGGAAGCTGCCCATGCCTGCGACCTACCTCCAGGGATGCCGTCTTCAGCATCCAGGCACCTGTGGTCTTTGGAAGCACCCAGGTGAGTTTTAGCCACAGCAGGGGTTGACTTCCTCTCGAAAAAATTCTAGTCATTAGATGATTACTGAGAACCGACCCGAATCTTAAGTTCTATGACATTCAGTTCAGCACTTATCTCTCCGCAATCATGAGTGAAGATTCCATCCCACAATCTGCTCTGTTGGCCTCTTCTGGGACCCCAAGAATCTTAGGCAAAGATTTTTAGCACCAAACATGACATCAGGGTTTTAAATACAGATTTCATTTGTCTCCTAATATTCACCATTGATGAATGAGCGGTCGAGGTTCTGGTGACTCCACTCCATTACTGAAATGAATTGAAGGACTTCAGAAAGCCATCCCCAGCCAAGCCATCAATAATGTAAAAATATGTTCCCTGTGGAGTGCAAAGTAGATGTCTTTTTTGATGAGAACATCCTGTGTGGCCTTTGGGGGTGGGGGGGACCTTAGGGAAGGGTGACTATTTAATTAAGAGAGCTCATCGGCTCTGTCAGGGCAAAGTCACTCTCCAAACTCGCTCATCAAATCTTAACAAGAGCACGTCTGCCACCTAGTGTTCAAAGCCAGCATAAAATTGTGCCAGTATTCAAAAATAAGAAGCTCCTCTCTCTGGGGTCTATTTCGGTTTTACTTTCCATAGCTAAAGTCAGTTCAGCAGATTGGGGGTATGCTTGGCAGCAATAGGGAGAGATATTATTTCTGGATAAAACTGTAAAAACGCAAACATTTATAGTCATTACTCACTTACTGAGGACTATAAAAATCAATTCGAAAAGTCACGATCAATGTGTCTGATGTTCATTTTCATAATGTGTGTCAATTGGCTCCCCAAAATTGGAAACCAGAACTACACGTTTGCCGAGGCACATCCTGGCAGTAAGCAGTGATATGTAGTTTCTACATGCACGTTTATAAACTTGAGAATTTTGTTCCTCATTGGCTGACAGTAATTTAAATTTCAAAGAGGATAGCACTGAAGATTGCATTTTTGGTGCTGAAATTCAGTTTTCACAAAACACAATTTACATTAAAATGTTCTATGTCTACAAACTGCCTCAGGCTCATGGGTCACTGGACTAAACAGCTCTATCACCCCAGGTGATAACAATAAAGACTCTTAATCCCTCACCTAGCTTTCCTCAGCTGGAAAATAAGCCTGAATTTACTTGCAAGAAGCTGTTGAGGAATAGCTATTACATGAAAGAGCAAAAGTTCTCGTGGAAGCAAAGATGCAGATGTGCTTTAGTGGTATAAGGCCCTTTCCCCAGCCAGAGTAAGAGCTGCATTGTAGCTAATGTGACAAGGAATGGACCACCAGGTAAGAGATTCAGAAGGAGGAGCCTGCAGGGATAACCAGCACATTCTTCCTCATGGTTCCACCTCTACAATGCAGTCTATCCTCTTTGCAGTAGCCAAGGTTAAAGATAGAATTAGCTATGATCTATAGCCACCTAATCTTTGACAAAGCAGACAAAAACATAGACTGGGAAAAAGAATTCTTATTCAATAAATGGTGCTGGGAAAACTGGATAGCCACATGTAGAAGACTGAAGCAGGATCCACACCTTTCACCTCTCACAAAAATCAACTCACGCTGGGTAACAGATTTAAACCGAAGGAGTGAAACTGTTAGAATTATAGAGGAAGATGCTGGAAATACTCTTCTAGACATTGACCTAGGCAAAGAATTTATGAGGAAGACCCCAAAGGCAATCACAGCAACAACCAAAATAAATAAATGGGACCTGATCAAATTAAAAAGCTTTTGCACAGCCAAAGAAACTGTCACAAGAGCAAACAGACAACCTACAGAATGGGAGAAAATTTTTGCATGCTACAAATCCGATGAAGGCCTGATAACCAGAATCTACTTAGAACTCAGGAGAAATGAACAAGAAAAAAATCAAACGACCCTATCAGAACGTGGGCAAAGGAAATGAACAGAAACTTTTCAACAGAAGACAGAATAATGGTCAAAAAACATGAAAAAATGCTCAACACCTCTAATCATCAGGGAAATGCAAATTAAAACCATAATGAGATATCACTTATCTCCAGTGAGACCGGCCTTTATCAAAAAGTCCCAAAACAATAAATGTTGGCGTGGATGCAGAGAGATAGGAACACTCATGCACTGTTGGTGGGATTGCAAACTAGTGCAACCTCTGTGGAAAGCAATATGGA
>CAUYSK010009553.1:0-32341 GCA_963575035.1 Avahi laniger
TGAAGGAGTAATATTTTGATTAGAGTTCTATTGACAAAAAGGAGAAAAAAGAAAATCTAAAACGTATACATTTGGGGGGGCAAGGGCAACATACATAACCTAAACATCTGTACTCCCATAATATGCTGAAATAAAAAAAAAACATTCTCAACAATTAATGGATTAGTGACTATTTAAAACACAATTTAGAATTGATTTAGAAACAAGTGAAAATACTAATTCACATATATATGTGAAATGAGGCAAAGTGATACTCAGAGGAAAAGTTGTAGAATTTTGTTTGCTTTTTACAAAAATAGAAAGATCAAAGTTAGATGAATACCATACAGCAATGAAAAAATGAAATGAATAGTTGAAAGCTATACATATCAATGAATCTCACAAACCAAATGTTGATCAGAAAAAACCAGACACATAAGATTACGTATTCTATGATTCCATTTATGTAAACGACAAAACCATCAAAAGTAATCCAAGCTGTGAGAAGTCAGAGTACGGGCTATCCTTTGAGGTGTGTGTGACGGGAAAGGGAGTGGGGAGGTGGCTAGTGATTGGAAGACAGAACTGGGGGGGCGGTATTTTGGTAAGATTCCATTTGTTCATTTGCTGGTTGGTTACATAGGTGTGTGAAATATAATCAAGCTGTGCCCTTAAGATATGCATGTCCTTATGCATCTATAAATTAGTAATATATATATATATATATATAAAGTAAAAACAATTAAAAATAAATTTCATTAGTTTTTAGTTCATGAAGCTAGGGAAAATACAACAAAGTATAAATTGGTGTTATATTTTGTGAGGACAGACAGCAAAAACTTTTGAAATTAAAAAAAAGTGTCCATTGCCTTATTTCTAGACTTTCCGTTTTTTGATATCTACCCTAGAATACACTTGCTCACCTTCATAAGGAGGTAGGCTCTCCCGACAAAGAACAGGGTTCACATTAAATGTAATTTTCAGAGAAATAATAATTTTTAATATAAGCATGTCCTATGCAATATTTTTGTTTGCTAAATGTGACAACCTTAAGGATGGTGTCCATAGGCGTTCCTTGTAGCATTATTGGTAATAGTGGGGAGAACTGATACTACTGTAAATGTTTATTGGTAGCAGGATAATTATATGGCATAGATGGTCTGCACATACCACGAAATATTATGAGCAATGAGGTCGCACTGTAGTCATTATCATAAACAAAATCTCCAAGATATTTTTAAATGGAGAAATTAAAGATAAAACTCAACCACAAAACAATAATACACACTTCCTTTAACAAGACTTAAAGGCTTAAAGGGTCTCTTTGGTGACACCGCTCCAGTTGCTTCTCTTGATGGAAGGGTGGTAATTGGCAAGTGGATGGAGGTGGTTATATAAAGGATACTTTAGCATTATTCATAGAAAAATGAGCTGTATATTGTTATTAACAGAAATACAAATAAATCATGGCAATAGACTAATAAAAATTCATTTTTTAAAAGGAAGCTGAGTGATATTATGTGAGCTCGTAATAACAAAATGGTGCTTCAAATGGTACATGGCTTTAAATATAGCAATATTGATTCCTAAAGAATAAAATTATAATAATATTCCTTCCCAGTATGTCACCCTTTGACTTCACATTTTGGGATGAGAAAACTGAGGTATGGATAATAAAAATAATGTGCTACTTTGAATGTAACCTTGGAAGCTCAGGTGACCTTGCAATCTCATCAGGGATATTTCAGTCTACAAAAGTACCTTTGTGTCTTTTCCACGTATTTGAATAGCTATAAAGCATTAGAAAAATCAGAAGAGAATGAATTATCACCACTGAAAAGTAAAACATCGAATGGGTAGAAGATTTACACAGTAGATCAATTGTAGAAAAACACAATAAATGCAAATTATTTATTGATAAATCATCTTGATTCAGTGTCAATGTTGTAAATAAGCAGGAAGAAAAGCCTTGAGATTTGAAGGAGCAAACTTGATAGCTCAGAGGACCATCCTTTCCACGTTGAGTCATGAGCACGTACGGGATTCAGTCTCTTATCCTTTCTTTTGGAACAATTTATTGACCACCTGCCACTAAGTGCTGAGACCTGTCTGTGTGTTGCGGATTCAGCAGTGAACAAGTCAGAAAGCAGTACATCCTCGACTTCCTGAAACTACTAGTGATGCTGTCTTTCAAGTAAATATTAAAAATATTAATAGCAATTTTAAAAGCCCCACAACCAGTCAAGCTGATCTGCTCCCACAAAGGGAAAAACTACACCCCGAATTGAAAATACTAGTCATTATTGAGTTGGCAGAATTAGAGGGGAGAGCCAGAGTCTCAGAGAAGTTAAAAAGAAAGATCATTTTAATCCAAAACGCTGCTGACACGGGCATGATTTAGCACTGTGGTATCCTAGGAAAGCAATAATCTTGATGCCAGAGGACTTTAAGATTATCCAATCTGAAACAATGTCTGTCAACTTACTTCTCTGGGCTTATTATCTTAGAATGGGAATACCTGATTTGAAGGGTTATGATGAAAACTGACTTGTGATAATGCATGTCATATTACCTAAAAACATATAAAGTTTTCAAAACCATTCTTATTTTTTTTGAATCTGTGAGCTTTCTTCCTAAGTCCTTTTTCTATCGAAATCTGATACTTTAACTAGTCTATGGATTGTGCACATAAATGTACCTATTAGAGGAAAGATTTATAAAAGGAAGCAGTTAATTTTTTAAACTTACTAGTTATGGCAAAAACCCTCTTAAGATGTGGTATCATTTCAACTCCAGCTGTGCACTAATATTTAAAAGGGATCTGCCCTGAGGATTGTGGTTACATAAGACATCTCGTGTTTAATGTTTATTTATGGGGTCTTGACAAATTCTCACAGAACCATTTTAATGCCAACTCAAAATTTTTGAACCAAATATTCAGAAGACGCTTTTACTTAGACAAATTGCATAATTCACTGGCACGAACAAGAAAATATCCTTTCCAAAATAAGCTTTCTTAGCATGAAATATATATTTCCAAACCTCTAAAGCACTCAATTCATCTTGTAAAGAACATCAATACTTCCTCTCATAAGAACATCATCACACATATCATCTACCAGTTTAGGGTCCCAAAATCCTATTTAAGAATAAGCACCTAGACAAGAACAATTACAAGATGGTGAAGGTATTCAATGGGCTACCTTTTATCACTTTGAATCAAGTTTTCTCCTTCCTCTCTTTCCCCAGGAATGTGTGTGAATTATGAGTTAAAGGGGATATGGGTTCTTTCTGGGTGATGGAGCAGGTGTTTCTCTGCTGAGCCAGGGTACCACGTTATGCTGGTGAGTTTTGTAACAGCAAATCAAGAATTGTATCACCCCATTTTTTTTTTTTTGCAATATAATGGCTGCTCTTGAAAATTACTTTTCCACAAGAATCTTTGGCTTTGCAAAGGGTGAACTGGAATGAAAGATTGAGGGTACATTTGAAACTCAATCTTTACACAATTAATAAAGTTATTAAATTTTAGATGGGTTCTTCCCCAACTCATCCTATGCCTGCTACATGAAGGGCACTGAATCTTTACTACATAAAAGATAAACTTTGTTTCTATCAGGTTTGTTTAATGCACATCGAGTGCCTACTAAGTGCTATAGGTTAGGTCCTGAAGGATTTAAAGATGAATAGAAATGAATAAGTATGAAATAATATGCTTAAACAAGTGTATCATTAACAAAAACGTGGCACTGGAATGTAACACCTCTGATTTGATTTAATTATGACACGGAATGATCTTCAAGATATTTTTTTTTTTGCTTTTGATCAGTTCCTACCAAAGCAAAGTGCCTTAGGGTAGGAGGAGATTTTCAAGCATGTGTGCAGGTGTGCAGACTCAGAAAGGAGGAGGCACGATCTTTGTGCTTCAGAAAGGCACAGCAGACCTACTTTAAATTAAATTCAGAAGACAAACTTGTTGTCTTTCTAGCATTGCACAGGCAAAGCCTAATTTGCTTGAAACTTCAATTAGGATTTGTCTTGATGGGTATTTGACATACTATTACTTAAACTAACTCCTCTGCCAGGTCTTTGGGAGAATTCTACTCAGTGCCAAACAGTCTGTTAAAATCTTGCTGCCCAAGTCTGCGTATTCCAAACTGGAGAATGTGAGCAGCTGCTTCCCATGGCTGAGGACAAGGAACTGCCTTCTGTGTCCTGGCTGGAATTCCATGTTGTTTGCATAGACCCCAAAGCCCTCCAATCAGACCAGTCTACTGGTAATTCTCACGGATCTTAACATGTCTATAGAATGCTAACAGTTTCCTAATCACTTCCATGTAAATTATCTCATTGGAGAGCCCTAACGGCCCAGTGAAGTCAAGTAAAATAGATATTTTCTCTCCATTTTACAGCTGAGAAAACTGAGACCCATGGACATTTACAGTCTTGCCTATTAAAGCTGAACTAAAACTCAAATCCCAATTTTGGGATTCGAATCTAGGGCCATTTCATTATACTACACTTCTGTGGCTTTAAATTTGAGTTAGTTTGTAGAACAATACCTTGAGACCTGGGATGGAAGATGAAGTCCGTAGAAAGACCTCAGAGTGTTATTTGAATCATTGTAATATCATAAAAAATTTCAAATATGATTTTATGTTATGAGGAGCTATATATGTATAATGTGTATGTGTATATATATATGCACATAATTGCATTGTTGATAATCATAATATTAGTGATAATGATGTTGCTATGTTTCTATTTGGTCTGCTTCCAGTTTGCATCTTGAATCTGTTGATGATTTTGACAAAACAAAACAAAAACCCTTCTAGTAGCCCTGAAATAGAGAGAAATTACCTTAAAATTATCACTCCTCTTCAAAGACTCACCTTTTTATGAGTTAGGCAAATCAAATTCAATTGAAAAATTAAAATCCATTTTGATTTGGTTGCAAATTTGTTGCTTCATGAATCACATCTTATGAAACTTTTACTATCCCATACTGAAAATCACATGTATGGAAATTTCAACAATTTTAATTAAATATTTAGATCCCCTTTGTCCCAGTCTGTTCTCATGGCTCCACTCTGTGCCTTGAGTTTCTTATCTGTAAAAGAAGTCTGAATGATGTTCTCTGAGGTCTCCCTAATCTTTGTATGTGTGTGACTTTTCCCTGGTACTGTTCTGCCATAAAGTAGCCATGGCTAATTAGTCTACAGACTAACAAATTTTATATACATAATGCCAAGTGCTACTGATTCAGAGAATCTCATTTAAGAGACAGGATCTCACACCTATGTGATTGAAAGAACATAGTCAGCTCTATTTATGTTATCACAAATAATTTTTCAATAAATTAGTGCATATATGCTGTACAGACATATAGACATTGTGCAGCTGTTATCATCTTATGCAATTTAACTTTTGACAAGTTAAACAGCTGCTTGTTAACTAAGTAACCCCTGCTTATGAAAAAAATTGACTCAGGGTTAGAAATTGCCTTTCTGTTAAAACATTTATGATGTATAGATTTAATGTATATGAATCTATTCTATTATTCATATACTTTGTCAGGCTCATAGATTTTTAATTTTTTTTTTAAATTTTGTTCTCTTGAGACCTTTTGAGTTGACTTCCAGGCTTTCAAACCTTCCAAAGATTGAGCTATATTTGCTATGGTTATTTTTCTACATTATGTTATGATTGAGTCCCGCCCAATAGGGGAAACATGCTCTTAATGCCATTATACAAGGAATAAATTTTAACATTAAAAAAATGGTAAACAATATCTCAAGAAAATAGTGTGATAATCTCAGCTCACCAACAAAAATATCTTAGCATAATACAATAATTTAGAGCACAACAAAAATAATAGAAAGAAAGATAGATATCTGTGTATATAGTCATTTGGATTTTCTCTTTCCTTTTGTTTGTTTTTAAAAGGATGTCACTTGGAATATAAGTTAAGACCATACTACCTATAAAAATGAGTCCCCATGTAGTATCCAGAAAAAGTTATGATTAATATAGGAGGATGCTGTGTAGAGATCAATTTTGTTGTAATATTAAATAATTATAAGTCTTAAATAATAAAGTTATATGTGAAAGGAACTATTTTACATTGATCACAGGTAAAAAGACACATCAAGAAAATGCAGTGCTTTATTATGAAAAGTAGTTATGCAAATATACCAAAATATGTACCAACATTGGGTTTTAATTTCAAGGCTTTATTATATACATTTCCAGGTAAGTATGATTTGCAATAACTGGCCGAGGTTACTCACCAGGACTTGAAATGTGAAAGGTAGCTTCAACACGAACTAGCGGGGAATGATCTGCATAGTTCACATGCCTCTTTTGGGAGGTAGAATTGGAAATGCATGATGTGTTGTATTTATACCACCAGTCTTCTCTCTAATATTGTTAGCAATTCAAGATATCATTTTTTTCCACTTCACCACATTTATAAACCATCATGCATTTTGGTGCCAGGTGCAAGGGAATTCCAACTCTAAGATCCAAGTTGGAGGGTTATTTTTTTTTTTTTTCTTTCTGGCCAGGCCAAGAAACTAAATAAGACTAATCATTTAGGAAGGGGATCTTTTGGATCCGTTTCCTTTAAGAGTGCAGTATATATGATAATGACTTCATTGTCATCAAATAGAATACAATTAATTTTATTTTTTAGTATGTTATCAGCAAGCAAACCACCAGTATTAGCTTGATACCATCTGGGAGTGACAGTTTCCTTATTACAAAATATGTAAAAATATGGATTCCCTTAAGGAATCTGTTGCATTGCATCTGCTCAGATTTTTGTTATATGCTAATGGTTTTAACCCAGCATATGAAGCATGCAAAAAAAAATAACTGAAATTTTTCAGCTAAATTACTCGTTTCACATTTAAAGTGTCTCAAAGATGGGGAAAGCTGCATATGCGGCTTTAGCTACAGGGGATTGAGCAGAAACAAAGAAGGAAGGCGCGAGCATGTCTCTTCTTACCTGATGTTTAGTCATCCCCAGCTTTGTCTCCAGAGAGTGTCTGACTGTCCACATAATTAAGGCCACTTGATATGTGAGGGAGGTGTGGGGAATGGAGCTATATGATGCTAGATCCCAAATGAGCACTGGTTACAACAAAGAGATTGTGACTGATAAGACAATTATTATCCATATAGCTCTGTGTTCATAATGTATTAAACAATCACAGTGATTAAAATGAGCTATTATAATTATGAAACCATTCTCTGGGATAGTGTTTCCTTTCTTTCAATCCTTGGCCTTTCTGTATTTTCTCACCTTTATTTTACTTGGATGCAGAAAATTCTGTGGAATGAATTCTGCCTATTGACTAAAGAGTGTGTTTGGGTGGGAGCCAAAAACATGTAGCAGATTTCAAATGCTGGCCTCTGAGTATCAACCATTTAGGGGAAAGACCTGTTTGTGAAAGAGACCATGGTGACAAGCTGAATTAGGTTTACAGTGTAATTCCAGGGCAGAAGTTTTATGCTGGGGTGTTGCTTCTCCTGTTTGATTGTGAAGAGCTATTGCTTTAGGCTAGCAGAATTTTCACATGTGTGAAACAATTCGGTATGAATTGCTTTCCCATGTACATAAGTCCTCAGGCTCCAGAATGTGAAATATACTAGGCATTACTTTTTCATTAGCATCATCTCAAGATATATTTATGTATTAAGTTCTAAAATTATCAATGCTTTATAATTCACATACATTTACCACAATTATAGTTTCTTTTTCTGATAATAAGAATGGCCCAATGTTTCCTTGTAAGACATATAATGGACACAAATCACTTACAGTCCACTATAACTGACCAATTTCTTGAGAATATGAGCAGTGTTGGTTTCCCATACATACAATATTCTCTAAAATGGTGAAGTATTTGAAAAACAGGTTGATACCAATAAAAAAGGTGGTTATGATTCAGTAAGAAAGTATCATATATTGTTAAATGCATCTTTTGCAATCCTTCCAGGTTCCATGAATGAATGTCTTTGGGGATTGCATGGGTGAAAAAGTCTGAAGCACATTGAGAAAGTAAATATCTCCAACCTGAAAAGACTCCCATAAAGTCTATTGATTATACATTTTTTTTAAACACTAGCATAAAATACAATATAAATGCATCTCTTTTTTAGCTGCCCATAAAAGTACTATTTTTTTCTTTATCCCTCATTCTCTATAGTTCCTTATCCTGTTGCCTGCTGTTTTCAGCCTTGTTTATGTGGGTTACATGGATTGACCTAGATTAATCAATGCTTTTACACATAGAAGTGTCATAACAGGAAATTATACTTTATGATATAATTTGTAGACTAGTCACTGCCAATATGTCCCTCCCAATAGGAGGGTTGCTCTGGTTTTCCTACAGAGCAAAAATAGCTACTAAAATGATAAGGGATGGTATTTAGTTGCGATTGAAATGAAAAACTGACAGGCCTTAAAATAAAATAGTATTGGCTCATCCAGAAGTAGCTCAGGAAAAAAAAAAAGAAACAAAGACATAAAAAAAATATTACTTTAGCTGCATTTAACTCAGTGTATCAAGAGGTAAAAATCCCTTTCTCCCACATAGACATAAAGTAAGCTACACATCTCCTAAGGAAGAATGGTCACTTGCAAATATTTCATATATAAGAATTTTAGAACCTATTTCCAGTCTCAAATCCATTTTTTTTTCTTTAATGTCACTTTGATTTATTGAGAACTTGAGCAGTGTCAGACTGTGGGCTGAATGCCTTAATTACATTTTTCTCATTTAATGCTTGCACTAACCCTTCACGATAGGTATTGTTTTAATCCCATTTTGCTGACCAGAAAACTGAGAGTTAGAGAGCTGAAAAAAAGTTCCCTGGTTCAGCTGAAATTTAAAACCAGGCAACTACATGGACATAGCTCAGGCTCCTCACCACAGCAGGGCAGGGGACTGATGTCTTTTCTCACCACTTCGGCTGAGAATTGAGTGTATTATAATGTCTGTTACAAAGGGAGAGCCTACTCAAGATTTGTTAGTGAACACTAAAAATTCCATCTGGAGGAGTTTTCCTTGTCGTCTTTATTCTGTACCATATCTACAGGAATTACCACTCAGGTACTTAAATCTTTGCTTAAACTGGCCTCATATCAAATGTCAATCCCCCAATGTTAATACTATCTCATAGGAGCATTCTGTTCTAGAAGACCTCTTGAATTTCCTTAAACCTTTATGTTCTACTTTTATAGTAAGGAGCTGTTCTGTTGATTTTAGATTTGGATGCTAATTGACAGGGAGCAGGAGAAAGAGTTACTGCTCATCATCTTAAAAGCTAAGGATTTTTTTCTGTTGCAGATAGGCACCTGTGTGCAAATATGGCCAAAGGGGAGTTTGTAATGGATCACAATGAAGTCAGAGTGAGAGGATTCTTCCAGTACATTCCTGATGAGGTATTCAATAACAGATTTAAGTGGTACTTAATGTTTCCCCACTACATGCTGTCACTAGACTTTAAATAAAATCGACCTGGAATGTAGCTTTGAACTTAGTGAGCCAGAGGAACTTAGTGGAACTTTACTGATGAGCTTGCAAAAGGTAGTTCAAGTTCATAAAGATGTAATAAAAACATGACAGCGTGACAGTTGATAAAGTCCACCTTTTAAATAATTTGAGAGATGAAACATTACTTTTTTTTCCTACCCCTTGGTGGTATGTTTCCATAGAAACCAAGGCCATTTGTATTTAAAATTTATTACAGTACTTGAAAAGAAAATTTATTCATATGATATTATAATTTTATTTTTTTCAAAAAAAACTGTACTAAGAAGAATACACAGAATGAGTTACCAAGAAGGTTAAAATATCCAAAAAGTAATTTGCTTTGGAACAGTGTGTAATGGACATCTGAAAGTTCAGAAGTTACTTATTTGATGCCCAGTGTTGGGTAAGAGCACCTTGCATTTTGTTTGATGAACTACTACTCCTTGTTAGTCCAATTTCTAGGGGATGGTGGATGTGCGTGCTGGTTTTACTGGCCTTTTCCTATTCCAACCTGGATTTTAGGGTTTGACTCTGGTCTCGGCCAATGGTGATTAGTGGTGGAGGCACTGTTTATTGTTGGTCCAATAAAAGTTAATCCTTAGACTTCTCAGTAAACAATTGGTAAAGGGCAAAGAAAAAAGTCCCTTTTCATGGGCTTACTGATTTGATAAAGGGTCATCAGCTTGATGCTGTTGGTTTTACCCAATAGGAAGATACCTTGACCAAGAATGGAGCTAGCATGAAAGAAGGTACAATCTAGTGATAGAGTTGGAATCCTAACTTTCTTGTTCAGCTGACAACAGCCATGTTCCTTAGGAGATTTTAGTTACATGACTCAAAAAAAAAAAAAATCTATTTATTGTTTATGCCAGGTTGGTTTCTGTTTTTTTGAACCAAATTAGTCATGATTATCAAACTGAGCCATTCACTTTCTAACCTTCTAGCAATTATTTCAGAATAAAATTCTATGCACTTGCCCTGTTTGTATGGCTCTCTCAACCTCTTCTCTTTTCAACCTAACCCATTCTCATTCATTGATCATGGCTATCTCCCTATCTGATATTCTGTCCATGGCAAGTTCATCCTTCAGGAATCCATGCAAAATTCTAGCTCCTCTCCTTCTCTGTGACTCCAGCCAAAGTTTATTTCTTCTTTCATTTCTCTAAGTATTTTACATTGACCATAGCACATAATTGACACCTGATAATCTACTGTCATTTTCTAAGTCAAGGTTCATTATTATCATTATCATTTTTATTATTAATTTTATTAATAATATCCCTATTTCACTGAAGAGGCAAATAAGAGCTTTTTTTATTCCTGGGTTTCCATTCATGACATTCACCAGCTGGCTCTGCTTATATTAACTTTATATATGAAAGTCGTACATAAATGCCACTCAAATGAAAAAAAGATGAGAGGTTTACTGGTAAAATAAAAGTAAGAAATCCACAGTTCTAATGTATATTGGCCCTCTACAATTATGTTCTGGTCATTTAGTCATTCATTAGTTAATTCAGCAGATGGTTGGTTGAGTGTCTGCTGTAAAACAAATGCTGTGCTAAGACTTGGGGAACACAAGGTCCTTATCCTTTATGAGTTTATAGACTGGGATAAGGAGAGATAGAAAAACAGATAATTACAAAATATGATATAAGAACAGGGAAAATAAATGGAGCAAAAAGAAAAGGACCTTGCCAAGAGAATTCTTAAGGAAGGGATGCATCCATTATGTCTTGTGGGGAGAGAAACAATTTAAGAATTAAGCATAAAGAGAATGAGAAAAGTGTAACAAGCAGGAGGACCCATTCAAAGTTTGACCAACTTGAATTCTTTGCAAAGGCAAAGAGGAGAAACGGCATAGTTTTGTGTGTGTGTGAGATGGTGAGTAATGGTAAGTGGAAGAATGAGAGAAGAGAAAATGAGAAATGAGTCAGGAAAGTAAGCATTAGAGAGAGATTAGTAACTGTGAGAGAGGGAGAGAGAAAGATAGAGAGAGTCTTCCCTACTAACTTTCCTGACTCATCTCATTTATATATATATTTTTATATATAAATACACATATTTTATTTTTATTATATGTATTTATTTTTATAACATATTACATATTTAAGCCCTATGTACATTATGAAAACAGACTCATAACATATATAACATATAATATATATAAATGCATCATATACATAAGCTAGGACTGGTTCGGGTTGCAAGTAGTAGAATAGCTGTGGAAGCAACAGTAACATTGAATGATATCACATGATGAGGGTGATCACATGTCCCACTTTGTCAAGTGTGCATTTGTGTTATTCCTCATAGCGTCCCCTTCTACTCTCAAAATGATCCTCTTTTGTGTGATAACCCAACTGATGCCTAGCACAGCCAGAAGTGTGGTGGTGGAGACTGATGAGCAGCTCAGCCTATTGCCTGGATCCAGGCTCCTCCTGGCCTTCCACTCTGCCATCCATCATGGATTATGCTCCGGTTTGTCTCTTTAAGGTCAGAAGATGACTGATGCAGTTTAAGTGTCCCATTCTCCCACGCTCAAGGCAGCTTGAAGACAATGATTCCCACAGCATGTCCTTTTATGGGAAAGCAAAATCCTTCCCCAAAGCAACTTCTTCCCAGCTCTTGAAATCCTATTGGCCAGAAGAATTATGTTGCATGTCCATTTCTAAACCAATCACTGGAAAAGAGAAATGGTATTACCATGCTTAGACCAACACCACTTTAAGGTCTGATACTAATAGAAGGGTAAGAAGTAGCTATTGAGCCTGACAAGATCGCCAGTGCCTGTAGTCCCAGCTACTCAGGAGGCTGAGGTGGGAGGATCATTCAAGCCTAGAAGTTCAAGACCAACTTGGGCAATGTGGTGAGATTCCATCTCAAAAACAAAACAATAAAAAAAAATAGTTACTGGCTAGGCAACAAAATCATTTGTCACACATATTCTTGGATTCCTGAGGAATAACAGCATTCTACACAGCCCTGAAAACTGCTTGGTTGGTAAGAACAGAGAGTTCAAAAGGTACACTTTTAGTTTTTGTCTAGCAGCATCTCTTGGGTAAAACTAATTTATGTCATCATCATCTCCCTACGGAGAGGAGGGTGTGGGGTCTGAGAGGAGTGACAGTGGGTGCAGCTCACTAAACAGGTGATACTAGGCTAATTACTCATTCTCCTTGAAACTTAATTTTCTCCTTTCTAAAAGAGATGATGATAACTCAATTTCTGATTAATTTCAAGGATTATTGGCAATGGCTTTGAAATACTTTGTAGAATATCTGGTATAGATGCTTAATAATATTAATAGCAATAATAATTATTATTATTATCATTATTTGTCAGAGGATTTTGGACTTACCCTGAGTTTTAATAGCTATGTAGAAATAATATGCTAACTAGAAACAATCCACTACCTTAATGACCTAGGCAGGGTAAGGTTGGTTTGTAGATTTATGGGCCACCAAATTTTCAACCAGAAAAAGTGTCTATCTCATCAGCTGGAAACTGAGAAATTATAGTCTCATTGAAATGTTCCCCACACTTTCTTCTTGGAGGCCAAATATTCATTTCCTTCATGTTTGCAGATTTTTTTTGTTTTTTTCATGTATGTTTATCTTGTACCTACGTTGTGCAAAGCCACATGGGTCAGCAGCAATCACCCACCTTCACATACCTTCATTGCAATGCAAAACCTCTGCAATGTTGAATATATTTTCACTTCCAATGTCTGCACGTAGCCAAAAATAATTAGTGAAACTCACATTTTTATCATCCACTTCAAAGACAAAGTAACTCACATGCTCTTTTGATAGGGCTTGGTGTTCATACCCTTACTGTCTAGCTACTGTCTCCCCAGCCATCTGAACCATCCACTGAGTCTTCAGGTGTGGAAGGAGATCCTAGCAGGGGATATAGAAGAAGACAAACCAGAGAAAGAGTAACTTACTTCTCTTATGTGCTAGTGTAACAAATTGTCCCAAAGCGAGGAAAAAGACATTTTAGCTTCCTGGAAGTTAACTTTGGCAAAGGGAAAAAGCAGGTCAAGGAATCTGATAATATGCCACTTAATAAATAAAAGACACTCATCAGAAAGTGTGTGGGAGCTCTGTGACTCTGTGACTGGATTCCTGCAAGCTTTAGTTTCCTCTAAGTTTCCAAAACTCCTAAATCAAATCAGAAATAGCCCTTGTCCTCATCCTCACAGTAGATTTCTAACTTTGGTTTGCAGAAATCAATTTTGATTTTCTTGATCTCCAATTATTATCAGAGTGAGAGAGACTTACTTGTCCAACAAGCAGATTACTTCAGGGTGGTATTACTACCTTTAACTCTGGTAAAAAGGCTTTGGATCCTTCCTTTATTTATTTATTTTACAGGTTTGGAATTCAATAGTAAAGAATTCTTACTATTGATTCAAGGCTTTTCCATGTAATGCTCATGATGGGAGGAAGTCGTCCAATGTCTGTTTTAGAAATGTGAACAGATGTTAGTTACTTCTTAAAAGAAAAGAAAGAACAGTGCAGAGATCTCAAATAGCTACTTAAAAACTTATAGGAGCATTATTGTGTTATAAAATTCAGATTGCTCATATAACTGATATAGCACATAAAGTGTCAACCAAATAGCAGAACATTATTATTATTTAAACAGAGTTAATGTAGCAAACATTTGACTTTGCATGTATAGAATTCCTATTAATTATTATGTTTTTAAAAAGTTGAAATTTAATTCCTATAGTTTTAAAGAAAATTATTTTCCTATTTCCAAGATTAACCAACGTGATCAAATTTAAAAATAGTTCTGTATACAACAAACAGTATACATTTACCAAAAATCTTATCTTTTCTAGTATCTCTAATGCTAAGTAAAAATTCATACTAGGTGAACAGAAGCATACAGATTACAGAAAATGTGAAGGCGTACAAAAGATGATAGAAATAAATTCAGAAAACTGGACTCCATAATTGCCTGTCTTTTTGCTCATGGACACATCTATTACAATCTCTGTGCCTCAGGTAAACTCACCTGTTCATTATTTCTGTCCTATCTCCTATCAAATTGGCTTCACTTTAAATTCAAGTTTAAAGGTCAATCAATATTGCATGGCCATTCTATGATTTCCTGGTAAGGTCATGTTCCCACTTTGGCATGATTATTCCATAATTTATTCTGTCTTCCCAAATCTCCACAGCCCTCCCCAGTTTGTAACAGGGACTAAGTAAAAAGAAACTATCACCAGTATCACTTCATCCAACAATCATTCCTCCTTGCACATGTATCCATCTTCTTTCTTATGTACAGTACAGTACAGGATGTGTTCCATACTTTCTCCTACCTTCTTTCCATGATATTTTCAAATACTGAGCATTGCTACTTTTCTTCTTTTGCTTCTTGAAGCTTGGTCAGTCTCTCCCCTTCTCCTCAATAACCCCATCAAAATCTAAACGTGCTATATTGTTTCCCATGTTGAAAGTAGCTTTTCTTGACCACCTGTGCTGTTTCAGTTTCCCCTTTGGGGAAAATGCAGATACACTTGTATGTGCATCTGCGCATGTGCCATCTCCACTTGAATGTCTGAGAAACCTCATCATTAATATGCACACAAACAGAACTCCCATTGCCCATGCGACCACTCAATCATTCCACTCCTCCCAAGCATTTATTAAAGACAGAAGTCTGGGAATAATTCTTAGTTCCTCTCTTTCCCATCTTCTTGGCTTTCTGTTAATATAGAAAAAGTATAAGAGGGTCTTCAAAAAGTTCATGGAAAACGTGTATTATGAAAAAATTATGCATGGATTTAAAATATTATTTTGCACCAAAACAAACTTGAACTAACTTGTTATAACATGTCAGAATAGGATCTAGTCTGAGGCACTAAGAAGGATAAGACATAAGTTTGAAAAGAGCCCCTATCAGAGCAACTTGAATTCTGTTAAAAGTGAAGCAAGAACAAACATCAAATTTATGGTGAAGCTTGGGTGGAAGAATGGTGAAATCATTAATGCTTTATGAATAGTTGATGGCTACAATGCCCTTAAGAAATCAGAAGTTTACAAATGGATAACTCATTTTAAGAAGGATTAGACAATGTTGAAGATAAAGTCTGCAGCAGTAGACTATCTGCATCTATTTTTGAGGGAAAAATTAATCTTTTCCATGTTCTGATTGAACAGAACTAAGGATTAATGGCACAATCGATAGCCTATACCATAGACAACTCAATTACTCCAGCTCACACAATTCTGACTGAAAAATTAAAGTTGTGTAAACTTTCCACTCAATGGGTGCCAAAACTGTTGGATCCAGATCAGCTGAAGACAAGAGTAGAGGTTTCAGTGGAAATTGTAAACCAGCAGGATCCAGATTCTGAAGTATTTAGTTAAAGAATTGTAACAAGATGAAACATGATTTTACCAGTATGATCCTGAAGACAAAGCACAATCAAACAATGGCTACTGAGAGATGGAATTTGCCCAGTCAAAGCAAGAACTGAGACCAGTCAAGAGCAAAGGTCATGACAATGGTGTTTTGGGATACTCCAGGCATTTTGTTTGTTGACTTTCTAGAAGGCCAAACAGTGGTAATGTCTGCTTATTATAAGAGGGTTTTGAAAGAGTTAGCTAAAACTTGGGCAGAAAAACACCCAAGAAACCTTCACCAGAGAATCCTTCTCCACCACAACAATATTCCTGCTCATTCCTCTCATCAAACAAGGATGATATTGTGAGAGTTTCAGTGGAAAATAATTAGATATTCACGTTACAGTCCCTATTTGGCTGCTTCTGACTTCTTTTTGTTCCCTAATCTTAAATAATCTGTAAAGGGCACCAGTTTTCCTTCAGTTAATAGTGTAATAAAGACTGATGTGGCTAAATTTCAAAGACCCTCGTCTTTTCAGGGATGAATTAGATGGCTGGTATCACCTACAAAAGTGTCTTGAAATTGGTGGAGTTAATGTTGAGAAATAAAGTGATCTTTTTTGAATCTTTATCTTTTAATTATATTTTTCTTTCAAATTTTTGCAGTATCCTCATACTGTTGATTTCCACTGCCAAAATATATCTTCTATCCTTTCGTTTATCTCCACCTCTATTGCCACTGCCTTAATTTAAATTAGTCTTTTCTATGAGCTACTGAAATGTTTTTCTAACAGGTCTCTCCACTTTCTAGATTGCCCTTCTTTATTCATTCATTCAACAGACATTGAGAGTCAACAATAGGAGATGGTTCTAAGGGCCTTAAGTGATCAGTGAAGAAAACAGATAAAACTGGACAGAACTGGAGGCTGTTATCTTAAGAGAAATAACTCAGAAATAGAAGGTCAAATATCACATGCTGTTATTGTAAATGGGAGCTAATAATGTGTATACGTGGACATAGAACATGGAATAATGGACCTTGGAGACTTAGAAGGAGAGTTGGAGGGGAGTAAGGGATGGGAAAATGCTTAATGGGCACAACGTACATTATTCGGATGATGGGTACACTAAAATCCCAGACTTCACTGCTACATAAAATATCCATGTAACAAAATGGCACTTGTACCCCTTAAATTTATACAAATTAAAAAAAAGAAAAGAAAGATGGGATGCAATGAAAGATTTCAGGTATAGGAATGTCATCTTATACAATTAAAATGTTCACTTTGGCTGCTATTTTAAGGCTTTTAGGAGAACATTGGAATAAGCAAATCAAACATGATTTTGGCTAAGATCAAAATGAAAGCAATGGAAATGGAGAGAATTCACTGGATTCTGATGACATTTGGAAGGTAGATCCAACAGGATTTCCTGACAATTGGGGTATGATTTGAGAGAAAAAGACAAGTTAATTATGATTCCAAAAGTTTTGTCCTGCACGATGGGAAAGGCATAGTGGGCATCAACAGAGACAGGGAAGACTGATGGTGGGACAGTTTCAGGGGGAAGACGAAAAATTTAGTTCCGTTTTTGACACAGTAGAAATTAAGTCACTTCTTTTGATTGCATTTTACTCCTAACTTAAAGCTCCTTCAACTGAAATCAAATCTTAATTCCTTCTCATGGTCTGAATGCTCCTTGTGATTTGCTGTCTGCCTTCTGGTCTGATCTTATGTCACACAGTTTAGCAAGAGAAAAAAGTACAAGTCATGTAATAGCATAAATAAATACATATGTACACATTGTTTGGAGAGTTATATTTTTACAATAGAAAAAGTACAGGTGATTTGAGACTCCGTTATAGGGGAATTTGGCTAAATTCGGTTGAGTCAAGCAGGATTTCTAACAGAAATGACATTTGATCTGAAATCTAAATGATAAATAGCAGTTATCCAGGTGAAGAGTAAGGAGAGACCATTCCACATAAAACAAACAGTCTGGGCAAATATCCTGGGATGGGATTGGGGAGTGTGCAGTTGAACTGAAAAGTAGACCTATTTAACTATAGGGCGCCCAGAAGAGGGAACAGCAATGGGAATGGAGTCAGGTTGCACAAGGCCTTGCCGGCTAGTTAAGGCTTTATGGCTTTATCCAGAGGAAGGGATTTTAGCTGGGCAGTGACCTAATCAGATTTGCATTTTGGCAAGAATTTTCATATAGTCAGCCACCAACAACACAATGACAACATGAGGGGTGTGCTAATATTGTTCGTTTCAGAACCAAATAAACGGAAGCACAGTGAGGTGAAAGGGGTCATCAATATATAGATAGAGCTTGAAATTATGTTAGCATGTTGACAATGTAGATTGAGGGTGTAAAGGGTTCTACGACAGAGCAGTGAGGGATGCCACAAGTAGTGAGGATGGCTAAATATGCCAATGAAGCTGGTCAAGAAGGTTGGCTGGAGTGAATGGGGAACACTGGAGAGCGAGGATGGCATCATAGAGTATAGGGGAAGAAAATGTTGCACATTTTCATAAACTCAAGTTAAAGCAAAATGCAATCAAAAACTCCCTTTTGATTTGATAACATGAAGGTTAGTAGTGATCTTAGTAAAAGTGTTTTGATGAAATGGGAGGATGAAGCTATATTAAAATAAGTTTCTTCATGTTCTAAAAATTAAAAGACTTGGAATTCAAGGATATCCCCCACCTGAAGGAGCTTATAGTCTTTGAACAAGGTGTGATATCCAGGATGCTAATTTAAAGCCATTTGGACAATGGTGGCCTAAGTTTGGCTTATTCTTAGAGTAGAAAATCTTATATTTCCCAAATTACTAAAAATAAAATCATATTCTTTTTTCTACAGCACTGCCCATTAGTCTGTTGCCTTCCCTTATCTAGTGTGGCTGGAGACGCTACTAGGGATAAGGAGAAAGGCTGCTGGTGGGAGCTCCCCAAGGCCTATGAAGAAGGAAGGTTTTTGAAGCTCTACATTCTAGCTCATATAATCAACTCTTTAGAAGAGCAAATTTGGCAACCAAACAATTAATACATTATTTATCTAGCAAGGCACCATGGTCTAACAGGGTTGGGTGCCTTTCAAAACAGGTCTACTTTAGAAAATATACATTTATCCTAAACACTTGCATTTAATTGTTTTTTTCTTGACATAGTTTCTAGCTTCAGGTTAATCTCAGTCAAGTCTGAAGTATTTCTCAAATACTCCTTTTTAAAACTAGTACAAAATGTGAACCAAAAATAATCTGAAAGGTTGTATTTTAATTGTACTTTTCTATATATTTAAAAAAAGGAAAAAGATACTCAAATTTAATAGTACTTTAAAAATGTATTTTACATTTAACTCTTTTCTGAAAGATATCTGATCAAATTAAATCAATTTGTCTCTACAGGTTCCCCTTTAAAGATATTATTGGCCACATCAGGAGATAAGAAATAAAAATAAATATTAATATCATATTTACAAAAATGGGTTTAATCCAAGAACTTCATTAAAATGACTTGTGCAATGATTTTATAAAAATACATTGTGCAGGGTGAGGTTCAATATAGAAATGGTTGTCTCCACAGGGGTGTGTGGGAGTCATTTGCATTTTTTATTTTATTTGTTCAATATTCATCTTTTTTTTCTTATTTTCTTTTTTTTAAAATTAAACTAGTTATTTCTAAAATAATCTAGCAAGTGAAATTTGAGGTGGCAAATTGATTTCAGGAAAAATAAGAGCACACATCACCATCCCTAAGTATTAAACTTCAGAGATTAAAGTATTATATTAATCTCCTAATAAGGAAAGATGAAATTATTTAGATTGTTTGGGAGAAAAAATATATCTTCAGTTCCTTTTGAACTTTTTTGTCCCTTTAAATTTGGAATATAGTCTCCCGTAAGTACCTGGTCCATTATCCTTGGGGAAGAACACACTTATTCCACGTCGGCTTCCAAGTTCAGTAGATTCCCCCCCAGGAATAATCCTTGATGAACCTTTTCAGCATCAGTGATTACAATGATATTCTTACTGTTTGGGGATTTTAAATAACGGGACAATCAGGGCACGTTCCTTTTCATCTTTGCCTCCAATAATTTTCTTTGGTAGAGGTCTTATCAAAAATGCTTGATTTTTTTCTTCCTCAATTATAACTCTTCAAAGGAGAGAAAATGAGACTCGGAGCCTGGATTTCCTAGCAAATGCTTCTAGGACCACAGCTGCTCTAGCTTTTGAAGTCCCCTCTGCCCACCTCTTGATGCTGCAACCCTCTTAATAGCAGCATTAGCTATTTCAGCTCCATTTTCTGACAGTCTTGGTGGAGAGAGTGAGGGAAAGCCTTTCATGTGAGACTTTGTTGCCTGGATCTCATGCTTGAAAGATAAAAATAATTTTGATTTATCTAATCCTGCCACATACATGTAGCTTCAGTCTCTTTGCTTAGTAAGCAGTAATGGCTCTCACTGTGTCCTTCTTTATTCTACATTAATTAATGGAGAGTAATACCCTACCTGACTAATATAAAAGACAATTATTCATGAATACACCTATTCAATGTAATGCAGACATAAGATCCAAATTAAATTCCAAATATTCCAAATATCAAACTCTCTATTTCTAGTCAGACATGTCTAATGAATAAGATAAAAATTTGTTAACCATTTCATCTCATAGTTAGACAGAAAAATAAAATATATATTTATCTTAAAATTGAAAATAAGAAAAATGAACGTAAACTCAATCCTTGCCTTTAATGGAAGACAATTTTAATGTTTGTAAGTTTAGTTGCATAAATACAGTCACCCCATACATGAAGTCATTTTTCTCAAACATCTGGCAATGCCATAGCTCTGGATGACATTTTCCTTTCCAGCATAAGGTAGAACAGAGTCATAGGCAAGTTCTCCTCCTTGTTGAAACAGAATTTTGTGAAGTTGTTGATGGTATTTTTGATTTGCACCCAAAGACTTTGATGCAGATGTTGAGAAAGAACTATGTTTAAGAAGGTACCTTGGCATATACTGAACACTGACATTCCATGGAGCTGTTAGACCCTTTTGACTCTCCATAAGCATTTTCTGACTTTCACATTTGAATTAACTCTGAGTTTGGGGAGAAGGGAGAAGAAATAAAGTTCGAGGGGGGAGAAAAATTCATGTGTTTACCCTTTTTATTGTGTAGAAGACAAATAATTATGGCTTATAGAAAATCTGAAAACATAAGAAATTGGAATGCTTGTTTTTGGAGTGAGAGTTCTGTTTTGTTTTGTTTTGTTTGTATAGTTAAGTTAATTGGGTGCATCTTTTAACAGAGCTAGGTTTCTGCAGATTGTTTCTGGTGAAAGCATGGTTTCAATGTGTGCTTTTCAATCACATTTTATACTTGTTCTTTGAGAGTTAACTTATACATACACACACACACACACACACATATATAAACACACACACACACATATATATATATATAGAGAGAGAGAGGTGGATTTTTTTTGAATGGTTATGGCTGCAGCTTCAGAGCAAGGTGCTACAGTAGTAGAGACAGAAAAATAAAAGGGCTGATAACCGGTGCCTGGTGATCTGGTCTTCTTATTGATGTTCTGCTCATGGTGTTAATTTCACATTGTAAAGTCTAGACAATTTACTATGAAGCTACTATAGGTATAAGATTCCCGATTCCTTCCTTTGGCAGATATGGTTTTTCCTAAAGGTTATGCCAAAACTGAGTGTTGTTCTATTGGAACTTTATGCATTAATCTTAGATATAAGGAAATTATTTCCTCCTGTTTCTGAAAATTGGGAGTTTAGGGTTGTCTTCTGGGGCACTGGGATTTCTCAGAGTTCTTCTGCCAGTAGTGAATGACCTGGGCTTTGCCACATGTGACAGCTGAAATTGCTCTGATACTTCTAGCAGAATAATTTTAAGCTATCTTCCATTTCTGATGGCCTTGTCCTATGCTAAGAAGTTTGGAGAACAGAGTTTCCCTATACCATTGTAACCGCGCACCCGCCCACCAGCACACCATATTGGTGGTAGTAGTAGCAAAGTGTAGAGAGCTCTGCTCAGTGGAGCAACATCTTGGAAACCTCCCTGGCAGCTGGAGCCTAGCAGGAGAAAGAGACAAGGCAGGGAAACCTGGGGAGACAATCCTTGCCAGTCCTCCAGGGGACTCTCAGAAATGCCTGAGAGACATTTGAAGAGTAAGAAAAAAAAAATAACAATATTAATCATAACAATAACATTTAGTCAGTCAAATACCAACAGAGATGTAAATAAAAATAATACATTCAGAAATAGATTTGCCATAATAATAATAACTGATGATAACACTAGTGGCAATTACTGAAACAAATGGAATAGAGCTGTAGAACATAAGAAAACATCATCAACCTTGAAAAAGCAAAAAGAAGATGAGGCAAGGAAATTAGATGTGGAAGAAAATATGCTAATTTCCTAATTTTTCACTGTTTTGGGACAATAGAAATTGACTAAAATTGAGATAGTTTGTTTCAAAATAACAGAGTCTAGTGTATTTAATTTTTATTATTTTTTTATTTCCTTAGTCCTTAATATCTTTCAGGAACTAATAGTTCTTGTGGCAATAAAACATTTATCTAAAGTTGAATGAGTCTATCAGTTTCATCACAATTTCAATTTATTCTGTAAAGTTCAAATGGAATTAAATGGTCTCAAAATTAAAATTGCACAAATGCAATTTAACATATTATTGATAGCCACCTATCCACACACATTCATACACTGTTCCACCCATTAGTCTCTCTTTTTCTGTGTTATTTTATATTCATATATATTTGTTGTTATATTTATATTTAGATGTGTATACCTGAATTAAAACGTTTGGAGTAACATTTTCCTAATTTCAGCAATAGTTGTTTGTGTAGTCAGATTTTTTTAAAAGAAAAATATTTTCTATTTCTTTGTTATGTTTCTTTATTGCTTTTATTAAGATAATGGATATGTAAAATCATTATTCAAACAAAAAATGAGTTAACTCATTATTTATAAGCCCTAAGAACCCTTGGGTTATATATGTGAAAGTATAAAACTCCTGAAGGAGTCATCATATCACTTACAAGCAGAATTGTGAACTTCAGAGAGCAAAACGATTTTAAAACAAAATGCAATAGACTTATCTGGCTTATGTAAAATTGTAAAGCTCTCCTGTATGCATTCTTTTTCTTATAACTCTGACCTGTGAATGGTATAGATTTTTTGAAAATCTATTAGCGTAGGAATTCCAGGTCGGGCACTGTGTAAGAGTGTGCTTAACTTTGTGGTTTCCCACTCTTTCTCTAAAACAAAACTTTTTTTCTCTTCACCTGACCTATGTCCATTTACCAAGATACCTCTGCCAAGCCATTGTTACATGACCTCTTGTGCTATTACGTAACACTTTCTTAAAACCACTTGTGTTAGGACTCCATCCAAAGGAGTGAATAACACTACACAGCAAATGAGAAAAAGATTTGAGAGCACAAACACACTGTGATAGTCCTCGAATCCAACATCCCTGTTTCTGACAAAATGGAAAGAGTTTGAGCTACTGGTTGAATATCCAGTGATACAATCTTCCCATCTCTCCATAAGACCTAAAGAGACCTTGAATCACATGCCATTTATGTAGAAAGTCAAATGAGTGAAAGTCAGACTGCAAGCAGCTTAGAAAATATCTGATGACTTTGTATACCTAGAGAAACTGAAGATTATTAATAAAATCCATTGTTTTCATCTTTGAAACATGTGATTGACTTTTCTGATTAACCACAGCCCTGGAAATTAGATTTATATTTATTCTCCTTTGACTATCATTACATTTCCTAATAGTGACCCAAACAGATAATCATAAATACCAATAATGATAACGCAGGAGCCTAATGAGGCTGCCGTCTAGGACAGTGAGTAGAAAATGGTTTGAGTCCCAGCCGTGTTTCACTGTCAAAAGACCATGTGTTCTTTGTTAAACCATCCTCTCTCTCCTTTGCTTTCTTCCCTACTCTTCATGGTTCAAAACAAGAGACCATTACAAAGCCCAGAATGAGCTCTTTAGCTCGCCTTGTAGTTACCCTGGTATTTTTTACATGCTATCAGCAAAGTTGGACAAAAAGTTCAAGGCCTTTTTTTGTTTTTAATTGAATCATAATAGAGACTTGAAGCCATCCTACAGCAGTTATAGTAACATGGAGGTAAGCATTTAAAATATAATCAGGAGAGAGCAATTCAAATCTATTTCATTAGAGATTTGGAATTGATTGTCAAATAGGTTTTAAACCCATTCAGACTATGAGTTACAGGTCTACAAAGGAGCAGTAGGGGAGCACTGGCCTCAGATTGCTTCTGTACCATGACTGGGAATCTAGAGATTTGAGACTTGTTGGTCAAACAGACCCTGGTGACCACAGACAGAGAGAGGCAGTCCGGGCTACTGGAGGGACCTCTGTTTTTTTTCCTTTTCTTCCATTTCCTTTCCCCCCATTCCCACCCCCAACACTCCAAAAGCCATGAGTGTGTACAAGGCATTCATTTGCCAGAGGCTGTTTATTCTGTTTAATAGACACCTATTGCCTCCTCATCCTTTCTTTTTAGATTGTCTGGACAGATATAAAGCAAATTAGTGCAAAATGCTTTCAGTCAAGTGTCTGGAGGAATCATGATGATGAATGCTGCACCACCCGGCTCTCTGACTCCCTGGGTGCCCTGCTGACAGCATTGTCTCCCTCAATTACAGCTTCCTCAACGTGTTCTCTGAAGTCTGCCTGGGACACGGAAGCCGATCCTATAACATTGGGAGGTTCTTTTCCAATAAAGACATTTTCAGCTTGCTGTGAAAGAAAAAACCAAAAGGAAAGAACAACACTGGAAGTTTTGTAAAGTTTCCAATGTATTTTTCTTAATGGGGCATTTCGAGGCTTCCTTGATTTTAGTAAAGATTAGGAAGTTCTAAAACCGTGCCAGGTACAGACGCTAGGATGCAATCCTTTGCATGAGAATAATGACCTTGGTTTAAAACAAGCCTTTGGAATCATGGACTATAGGATGCCCTTAATCTTCTTACACCGTAAGTGTCTATCTGAGCACTTCTTGATATTTAAGGGGGATCTTTAGCATGCATCAAAAAGATAACTACTATTGCACATTGGTAACTTTTTAAATTTTTTTTTATTTTTTATTTCAGCATATTATGGGGGTACAGATGTTTAGGTTATGCATGTTGCCCTTGCCCTCCTCCCAAGTCCAAGTTTCAAATATGTCCATCCTTCAGGTGGTGAGCATTGCACTCTTTGTGTATGCATATACCCATCCCCTCCTCCCTCCTCCCCCCTCCCCCCTCCCCCCTTTCCCCTGCCCAACATCCAATAGATGTTATTCTTATATGTGCACTTATGTGTTGATCAGTTAATACCAATTTGACGGTCAGTACATACACATTGGTAACTTTTGCAGTTCCCAAGTCAACTAATACAGGCATAAGTTTAATTGGAACATACATGATAATCTTCCAGGTCAGTCTTTTAATTCTTGATATTTTAAAATCACTGTCAAATTTTTTTAGTAAAACTCTCTGTCTCTCCCCCCCTACCCCCTCCTCCTTCTCTCTCTTTCTTTCTCTCTCTCTCTGTTTCTTTCTATGTTTGATTTTGGAAGATTATACTTTCTCTTATGTCATCTGAGACCTAAATTAGTTATCAGTCATTGCCACTACAATTATCATTATCATCCACAAATTATATTCCTGTATAGCAACTCAAAATGTGGAACATAAAATAGTAGATTCATGGCTATAAAAAAATTTAAGATATATAAACACTGTCTAATTTCTTTTAGTCCAAATGGCACCAATTAGATGACACCTAGTGAGTTGGCTTTTTAATGTAATTTCTCTGATAGCTCAAGCGTCACTAACAAAGTGGGCTTTTAGAAGCCATTTTCTGTTGCAAGACTCCTGGCAAAATGAGGTAGACACCCAGACACTTAACTTAATCTGAGCCAGTCAGATCCTAGAAGTGTCAGGGATCTAAGGATCAGCCACATGTTCCTAGTAGGCAGAACTGTTCCTGAGGTTCCTGGATTCTCTCTGGCTCTTCAATTTACTGAAGCTCTTCAATTTTTCCTCTGATTTTGTGTAATACTTTCCTTACAAATCTATTGATGATAACCACCAACAAAAATCATCTTAACTTATATAAGAAGATTTGGATAACTAAACACGGGCAAACTTCAAATGAGATATTGGGTATAAATGTACGGTCACCTTTTATCTCAGTGGAATCTCTAAGGTGTGGTAGTTTGCATGGCACTAAAGACTTTAATAATGGATGATTATAGTAAAGAGAGTTTCCTTGGCATTGATTTCTGTTTCTTTTTTCTTTTTATTCTTTTGACAAAATTTTAAAACCGATGAAATTAAACTGAATGCATTGGGAATATAGACAATCGATTCCAAATTATGGTGCATTTAAATCATAAGAAAAATTTTCCTCATAATTTAGATGAGGAAAATATTCATTCAGACATCTGCTAATAATTCACAACAGAATGCTTGAAATGTATTTCAAGGTATTTCTTTTCAGTTCCTCAGTTTTTAAATGATTGTTTCATTTTATAACATATGTACTTTTCTGTGGTTAGAATGGAACATAGAACATGTGTGTTACTCTCACAGCTTTTTCAAAAATTCTAGACTGAGCAATTGTATAACCAGTTTAATTTTTATTCAAATAATTTGCTACCTATTCCATTTCACAAACTGTAAGGAATTCTATACCATATGAATTCTTGCAGTTGAGATGATTTAAGTCTTCTGATTTACTTGCTGCCTGAATGATAGTTATATATTTAGTCACATAAATTGAATCTTGTATACAAAAGGTACAGTGTTATGAACAAGGGTTACATTCCTGGAAACATATCTCACATCATAAAAATAATTAAAATAAATGCTAATGCATGATTTAAACATTTAGTAAATATGCAACAATTCAGTTAATATAATAAGTATGTCTTGGAAGTTCTTTCTGAGGGACACTTTCAGCACAGGCTGAACTTGTTGAAGATGTGCAAGGCAGGAACACAACATCGCTGACTTGAAGGTGAAATTCTTTTGCAGGAAGATCTCCTGATAGCAAATAGCTTTATTTCCTCCTCAGAAAGTTCTGGTGGTATTCAAGATTCAAGAGTAGGGTCACCTGTTGCATATATAACTAGTAGAAGGTACATCCTTTATTAACCATCATTTGCTCTATTTCATTGCTGAGTGCCTATGAAGGAGAGTCCATAAATTTCATTACTTATTCAGAATACAATCTAAAATCATTCTCCTTCAAAAGAAACTGATGACAAATGGGATATAGATAGACATATTATCATTTAAAGGTTGCATTTTCCCTTCCTGCAAACAAATTCAGTGCCAACATGCTGGAAAAGCAAATTTTACTGAAAGAGAAAAAATAGTAATCTTTACTTTACTTTTCAATCAATAGAATAAAATATTTTCAGATTTGTTAACTATTAGCATGAAAAGAAATCTATATAAGCAAGATAGAATATTATAATTTTAAAAGCAAAGATACAGAGCAAAGCAAAGTAACAGTTTTCAGAAAATTTTATATATGAAATCATCCTCATACATAGTTTTACCTAATCTTTACAGTATGTGGGTATGGTAAATATTATAATACCCATTTTAAAAAATCTCAGAGACATCAAATAATTGTCCTATATGCAAATATCTGGTAGGTAGAATGGCTATAATTTCACTTTTGGTTGGTCTGATTTCAAAGCCTTGGGCTACTTCCATTATGACATGTTCTTATTATAAAAATCATATAATAGAAGGGGAAATGATATAATTAAAATGTATGTTTTCTTGTACATAGCCAATCATAGCCATTTAATTTCTTTGATATATACTGAGCAATGGTATTTAGTTTTCTCATTTGTGAAGTCCCTTTTGCCCTGTGGAATGAAGTATATTGTGCATAATGCAAAGTTATTAATTAAAATAGTCTGACTTCATTATCCTCATTAGCTAATAAGAATGTTTTTGTTAGAGCCCTAACCTCAGTCTGAAATTAGGAAAATGAGAATAATAAGTGATTAAATAAATAAAAAATACCATTCTCCTATAGTCCATCATAAAAAATACAGTGTATTTTGACTATAACAAAATTCAATGAATTTTTACAAAGTGAATACATTATCATTTATCATATCTTAAATATAAATTATCTCATATCCTTACATTTTTGTTGAATATAGGTGATGTAAGAGGAAGAGAAGACGCCCCCACCCAAAGACATCCAGGTCCTAATTCATGAAACCCATGAATATGTTACCTTACATGGCAAAAGGGACTTTAAAGATGTGATTAAGCTAAGGATGTTGAGATGAATTATTCTGGACTAGGTGGACCCAAAGGGATCAGAAGTTTCTTTAAAAGAGTTAAAGAAGATGTTATAATGGAAGCAGAATCAAAGAGAGATTTGAAGATACTGACGGCTTTAAAGGGAATAGCCAGGTGGCAAGGAACACAACAGACCTTAGAAGCTGGAAAAGGCAAAGGAATGGATTTTTCCCTAGAGCCACCAGAAGGAAATCAGTCTTGCAGAATAATACCTTGATCTTTGACTTAGTGAAACCCGTGGCAGACTTCTAACTTTCAGAATTTTAAGAAAACAATGTGTTGCTTTAAGTCACTGTGTTTACAGTAATTTCTTATAACAGTAATAGGAAACTAATACAATGGATGAGTTGGAAAGGCATAGGTTTTTGTCATAATTCTTCCAGTTGAAATGTAAGGCTCAGTATGAGGAATGGCACAATAAATACAGAGTAATATTAAATCACTGTATTTTGCAAGGCAGTTAGGCAGATGCATTTTGTGACTATGTACTTAAGTAACCTTTTCAGGAATAAAAACTCCTTTGGCAAATGTATGAAATTCGAAATTTAAAAAAATGAATAAGACTTTACGTTAATATTTCTCTGTTTGGGATCTCAAATTTCTGCTGAATACATTCAAAACTCTTGATGCTTAAGAAAATAAGACATATCTTATTTAAAACCCATGTTTTTCGTTTAACTCGGAGAATCTCTTATTTTTGGTCTCTACTTCCTAATTTCACATATCAGTACTGTTTTTTATAATATGAGCATCTTTGTCAGCATTTCTAATGTGAGTGTATCTAGCACAATCCCTGGGACAAGGCAGGGATACAAGAAACAGTCTCTGAAAGCATGTGAATTAAAGCAATAAGCTGCCATTTTTCCTTCACTCTATTAAACACGGTAATGGTTTAAAAGGTAGGAAGTAATGAAAGTCAATGTGACACCATCGATTGAACACTTGTATTCACTTTATTTAAGCTTTAGAAATAACAGAAACTCTTTACAACCCCATTTGACAATATGTGCCAAGATCTAAAATATACCATATCCTCTACATATGGCAATCCAATTTTCCCAGCACCATTTATTGAATAGAGATTCTTTCCCTCAGTGTATGTTTTTGTCTGCTTTGTCAAATATCAAATGGCTATATGAGTATGGTATTATATCTGGGTTCTTGGTCCTGATCCACTGGTCTATGTCTCTGTTCTTCTGCCAGTACCATGATGTTTTGGTTACTATAGCTTTGTAGTATAGCTTGAAGTCTGGCAAATTGATGCCTCCCAATTTGTTCTTTAAGCTTAAGTTTGCTTTGGCTATATGGAGTCTTCTTTGGTTCCATACGAAGCATAGAATTATTTTCTCTAGATCTGCAAAAAATGATGTTGGTATTTTAATAGGGCTTGCACTGAATCTGTAGATCACTTTGGGTAGTATAGACATTTTAACAATGTTGATTCTGTCGACCCATGAGCATGGTATGTTTTCCACCTGTTTATATCCTCTGCTATTTCCTTCCTCAGTGTTTCATAGTTCTTCCTGTAGAAGTCTTTCACCTCCTTAGTTAAATGTATTTCTAGGTATTTTATTGTGTTTGTTGCTATTATGAAAGGTTTTGAGTCTTTGGTTTTCAGTTTGACTGTTGTTGGAATATATGAATGCTACTGGTTTGTGTACATTAATTTTGTAACCTGAGACTTTGCTGAATTTTTTCATCAATTCCAGTAGTCTCTTGGGGTTTTCTAGATTTAAGATCATATCATCTGCAAAGAGTGATAGTTTGACCTCTTCTGCCCCCATTTTGATGCCCTTGATTTTCTTCTTTTGTCTGATTGCTCTGGCTAGGACTTCTAGCACTATGTTGAACAGAAGTGGTGATAGAGGACAACCTTGTCTGGTTCTAGTTATAAGCAGGAATGCTTTAAATTTTTCCCCATACAGAATGATGTTGGCCGTGGGTTTGTCATATATGGCTTTTATCATTTTGAGGTAAGTCCCATCTATGCTTATTTTGTTAAGTGCTCTTATCATAAAAGAGTGTTGAATTTTGTTGAACACTTTTTGTGCATCTATTGAGAGGATCATATGGTCTTTGTTTTCACTTCTATTTATGTGGTGAATTACATTTATAGATTTGCATATGTTGAACCATGCTTGCATCTCTGGGCTGAAGCCCAATTGGTCGTGATGGATTATTTTTTTGATGAGCAGCTGAATTCGATTTGCTAGAATTTTTGGGGGGAATTTTTGCATCTATATTCAAAAAGAATATTGGTCTGTAGTTTTCTCTTTTTGTTGAATCCTTTCCTGAAACAGGATACATATCTCTCATCTGTCACAAAAATCAATGCATGATGGACTTAAACCTAAGACATGAAGACATAAGAATTCTAGAAGAAAATGTTGGAAAAAACTCTTATAGACATTAGCCTAGGCAAAGAATTTATGAAGAAGACCCTGAAAGCAATCACAGCAACAACAAAAATAAGTAAATGGGACCTGGTCAAATTAAAAAGCTTCTGCACAGCCAGGGAAACTATCATCAGAGTGAAAAGACAGCCTACAGAATGGGAGAAAATATTTGCATGCTATACCTCTGATAAAGGGCTGGTAACTAGAATTCTATATAGAACTCAGTAAAATCAGCAAGGAAAAATCAAACAACCTCATTAAAAAGTGGGTAAAGGACATGAACAGAAAGTTTTCAAAAGAAGATAGACTAATGGCCAAGGAACATATGAAAAAATGCTCAGCATCTCTAATCATCAGGAGAATGCAAATCAAAACCACAATGAGATGTCACTTAACTCCAATGAGAATGGCTTTTATCAAAAAGTCCCCAAATGACAAATGTTGGCATGGATGCAGAGAAATAGGAACATTCCTACTCTGCTGGTGGGACTTCAAACTAGTACAATCTCTATGGAAAGTAGTATGGAGACACCCCAAAGAACTAAAAGTAGAAATATCATTTGATCCAGCATTTCCACTACTGGGTATCTACCCAAAGGAAAAAAGGACATTCTATATTAAAGACAACCACATTCGAATGTTTATAGCAGCACAGTTCACAATTGCAAAAATGTGGAAACAACTCAAGAGCCCATCAATACATAAGTGGCTTAATAAAATGTAGTATATGTATACCATGGAGTACTACTTAGCATAAAAAGAAATGGTGACTACCTATTGTATTATCCTGGATAGAGCTGGAGCCCATCCTTCTAAGTAAAGTATCACAAGAATGGAAAAACAAACGTCACATGTACTCGCCATTAAATTGGTGCTAATTGATCAACACTGATGTGCACACATGGCAAGTAACATTCATCGGGTGTCGGGCAGGTAGGGGGGGAGGGATGAGTAAATTCATACCTAATGGATGCTGTGTGCACTATTCGGGGGATGGGCACACTTGTAGCTCTGACTCAGGAGGTGCAAAGGCAATTTATATAACCAAAGTGTTTGTACCCCTGTAATACTCTGAAATAAAAAAAAAAATCTCTGTATCATATATACTGCTTCTTAGAATATAAAAAAATTTAATTTGACAGATAAAAATATGTATCTATATATCATATCCTTTGTACTGTCAATCCCATTTTAGGGAATCTATCTTAAAATTAATAATCAAATATTTACAAAAGTAATTATGATAGTGATGATTATTATTTTTTTTATGGTTTTTTTCCTCTTTTTTTTTATTTCAGCATAATATGGGAGTACAGATGTTCAGGTTATGTGTGTTGCCCTTGCCCCCCCTCCCCCCCTCAATCCAAGCTTCAAATATGTCCATCCTATTGCGTGGTGCGCATTGCACTCTTTGTCTATGCATATACCCGTCCCCTCCTCCTTCCTTCTCCCTCCCCCCCTGCCCAACATCCAATAGATGTTATTCTTATATATGTACTTATGTGTTGATCAGTTAATACCAATTTGATGGTGAGTACCATTTGACCCAGCAATCCCGTTACTGGGCATCTACCCAAAAGAACAAAAGTCGCTCTATGAAAAAGACACCTGCACTTGAATGTTCATAACAGCACAAT